>JABFVB010118238.1:0-10836 GCA_018812205.1 Adelognathus sp. PSUC_FEM 10030001 | reverse complement strand
ATTTTTTTTACCCTGATCGAAGTTCATAAACAAAAAGTTGGAATGAGTATACAGTAATTTTTGCTATAAAAAAAATCCTGACGTAATGTCTATATTTAATAATTACCACAAGACGTGTCAGAATCATTATTGCGAATTATAGATGAATCAATCAATACGTACAGTATGAATGACTATATTCTTGCTCGGCGTTACCGGTGAAAAAAAATGTATATGAAATTCAGCGTACCTGGAAATTTATATTCACAAGCTAGTACATCAAAATTAATACAAAAGATTATTGTAAAATCTATGATAGATACAGTGAAGAAATTGAAAGCCCTTTGATTTTAATAATTATTCATTATTTTCACTACGAAGGTACACTTATTTTATGGCGAAATTTTGCATGGAATATGCCCTTCCACGAATAAAAACTTTCAATCCGATACATCGATTTAAATTTTTTTTACAACAGTCAATTAGTCTATGAACAAACCTGTAACGAATGAGAAATCTGACGGGTTAATGGTTCACGAAGCAAGTTGAAGGCAAACGTGCGAGTGTGATACGAGATGAAATTGAGTCGCGACTTAAGGTCTGCTCCACATTGGTCGTTCTAAATTCATAAGTGCTCGAGTCTCGTAATCAAGCCCACTCGCGATAGCTCGAGTCGAGTGGTTATGCGCGCCGAGTTCTCCCAGCTATGCGCTTATTCGCGTGCTTGCCGGCATCTCTGATTCTCTCTCGGGCAAGTGAGCCCCGAGTAGCCGCGTAAACTGTACGGTTTAGATCGTCGAGGGTGAAGCTATTGCTGCTGCCTCTCTCGCTTATATATATATATAGTAAAATACATATAGGTTGCACACGGGAAATAGGAGTGGGAATCGCGGGAGCGTGAGCATGCACCGACAGAAGGAGGTAAGGAGAAGGTATAGAGGACGCGCGATTTTGCAGTGCGGAAGGCGTCGGAGGGAGGGCAGTGAACGCAACTGGACGTCGGTCACTCACCTCACTCAACCATATTGCTCCATATCCAAGAAAGAGGGATAAAGACGCAAGATGAAGAGGAAGAGGAAGGGGGACAGCTGCTTGCTCACTGCGAACTTCGAGTTATGCACCACGAATTACGTATTTGCTATGTATGTGCATCAAATTCGAACTTGCACTGCATCGGCTCTTATGTAATGTGAAATTGAGTCGAACCTTCGAACACTGCCGTTCGAACGGATTTCGTCGATTTATCGAGAAACTGCTCAGATTTAATGACATTTCACTTGAAGGGAATGTTCAGTTTTTGACTATGTTTGCTATAATCCAGTAAAATAAATTTCACTATCAATTTCCTGTACGTTTCACACTGCGAAAAATTGATGTACAGTATGATCAAAATAATTTTTCTATCCTACATTTTTTCATGACTGACATTTGTTCACGTCGAATCAAGCTTCCTTCCACTATCCGTCCACTGTGTCTGTGTTCCACACATAAACGGAGATATAATATATTATACGTTTAAGAAGTGAAATAAAATATATATATACTTGAATGGTAATGGGCTCGGCAAAACATTTGAGTTATTAGATTGGCAAAATCTCGGTATGTATGTTTTTCCTTTCATTTTTGCTCCAAATAAATAAAGAAAATTCCATTTTCATTGTCTAGCTATGTTCACCCCTTTTCCGTCGGCGTAACACTTTGTCAGACGAAGAGAGCACAAAGTGGATCTCTCTCGTGGGAGTTTCTCGTCCCTGCACCCATAGCTAGAATATTTCTCTGCGCATTTATATGTATATATATTTGAGAAAACAGAAGAACGTCCCTCTATGGCCCGATGACGGAGAAATCCGCGAGAGTATACACGCGCCTTCGTATCTCGAAACAATGAACAATGATGCCCGGAGAAAGTATATATCCACGCAAGGGCGAAAGCTATCTCGTCTGGTGTATTCCACTCGCATAAACATACGTGAAATGCAATACCTGCTCAACAAATACTCTCTCACATTGTCACTGCTCCACATCCTTCCAATTTTATCTCCGAGTAGTTCCCGACTATGCATAAACACTGTATAATCTACGCGCATAAAGTGAGTCTCGACTGCTCTATTAATACGTCGATACCTGTCGACCGCAAAGGTGGTAGGAAAAAAAAAAATCATCATTCATGGATCAACTCTATCGCGTCGACGAGGAAAGTAAGATCAAACGAGTATGTGTACAGTCGTTTTCGTCGTTGGTCGTATAAAGACGTGAATACACATACGAGCTTCGAACGCGCCTGCACGATCGCGAGCTGTGTTGCGCAACTCGCGTCGAGGAGAAGAAAGTAGGCAAGCACGAATTTGGTTATTCGGTCAGCGGTGTGTGAGCTCGCCCCGGGCCAATGTTGATGCTCATCGGCTTCTCGCTGCGCCGGGCCCGAGTGTGTGGAATGCAGTTTCACCTCAGCAATGCACTCTCAGATAGATAATTGACTCAGTCATAATCGAACATAGACGAAAAATCAATAATTATAGACATTGATAACATGTAATCAAATTCGTCGATTCACGTAAATACATTGTGGAGTGAATGGAAGAACCGACGAATGAACTTTGCATGTGAGAAAAAAAAGTTCACTGAACTCGGTGAATCGATCGTGACCTCCGCCACACCGGCGGATCTCACCGCGATCTTATAATTCCGGATGTGTGTTTTTATACCTACGAGTAAGTTTTATACATACTCTCATCGTGTATTTCAGAGTGGTCGGTGAAATTGTGGTATGGGCGATAAAATAAGTATGGTCTTGAGGCAAAAGCGGGCGCGCGCTCTAATTATCCATTTCCAACGTGGTGCCTTCTCGCGGGAGTCGCATGGAGGCGGGGGAGTACGAGTAGTCCTGCGGCGCGTCGAGCCGCGAGCGCGCAAGGTGGAGCTATCCGAGTACGTACGTAGACGTTGTACACCGTGCCTGCCTACCGTGTGTACGAGGCGCTCGCGGGAGTACTCGCTCGGCTCGTTTGCCTCCTCTCGTTGTAGTGTAGTTACGGGTTCACTGACCTCACTGTAACCCCGCTATCGATGCTAATGGGAGTAGTGTGCAGGTACTATATCGCCCAGCAGGAGCGTATAGTATGCATAGTAGGTGTACCGAGAAATCGCGCACACAACGAGCGAGAGACGAGAGGCGAATGCACCGCCGACGCACCGCGGGGGCAACCGCCGTAGACCCGCGATTCGAGAACTACATAACTATGCTCAATGTCATGTATATGCGCGCATACAGACACCATAGACGAGGGACGAGCTGCACGAACCGCAAACCCTGCTACCTATGCGACAGGCATTATTTCCGCGTCGGGATTCGCGGCAATACCCCCCCTCTTGCCTCTACTTAGATACGTATATATGTACCTGAGTCGTGTGCACGCCCGACCTGCGAGCCCATACTAAACCCGGAAGAATTGCAACTAAGCTATCGAAGCATTAGACATACTATGCGACGTGAATTACAAATTGAATGATTTTTTTTTTGTTCACCAGCCTTTTCGTTAAGGACATACCAAGTATAGTAATAATTGATGATGTTTTTAGTAACTGTGGAGCTTTATTTTTGTGGTCTTAAAGTGAGAAATCGATCACCAAGGACAAGCTCGAATAGTTATAGAGTGGAATAAGTGAGTGTAAATGTTTTTGTTAAGATTGAAAAAATCACGCTTTGGAATCGTTTTTGAGACGGATTTTAATGGCTAATGTACGTTCAATCTGTAAGTTTGATGACCCTTTTTCTCATACGTGTTTCCTTTGAGGATATCAAACTGATCATAAAAGTAGTAACTGTGATGGTATAGTATTTTGGGGTCCTCAAACTGATGAATAGTTCACGAAGGGTGGGTTTGAATCATTACAGATTGCGGGACATGAGAGGGTGGGATTTAATTATTGAAATAGAGAAAAATGAATTTATGAATGATTAATAGGCACAGTGCTTAACTGCATTATTTCATCCTGCAACTGAGAAATAGTTTTTTGAAGGGCAAGCTTGATTGATCTGATGAAATATAAAAAGATTCATGAAATATTTATAAAATATTTACGAAATATTTTACAAATATTGCATAAACCTTGTAACTAATCAAGTCGAAATGTTATTTATCAAGTATTAGAAAAGTGCAATTACAGTGAGAAACCCATTGTGAATTGAAATTTCTTTCCGATTGATAAATTTCACTCCACAATTATCGTTACGAGAACTCAATCACCATCGTTGTAATTTTTTCATTATTCGGGCAGCTGAGTTGCAAATGCTCTACCTACGGATTGCTCATTTGAAGATTTTGGTTTGTGCGATTCTTTTTTTGTGGTCACTCATGTATCTGTGGAGCAAAATTTTGCTAAGCGCGAAGAAACGTTTGCACGCCCGAGACTCCCTCGCAGAGAGTGCAGTTGGACGACCTCTTGAGAGCGCAGCGCTCGGCGCATCGTCGTCGTCGATCGCGCCGCGGGACTTAGAGAGTCCCGGACGGCGGTGAAGCACACCGCGAATACAGTTAGACGAACCAAATTCGCGCGTGCGACAATGAACGAGGAAGCGAAATATATATACGCGGCACACAGCGGGATTTTACGGCGCGATTTCCGTCTTCGACCTATTTTAGGATCTCGCTAGCTCGTATCCCTGTCCAACCGGGCAACTTTATTCCTCTGCATTCAGCTGTTCTCGCCCATGAATGTTAACTTCCCTCGTGAAGACCGTTTATAGGTCAACACTGATAGAGCATGAGAGAAAAAAAACTAATGTGAAATTTTCGTCGACGAGGATGTGACGTCATCCTCGACGTCATTCACATTTTGTTTTTCTGCGTTATTTCCCGCGCCGACTTCTTCCTCGTGCGACACGAGAAGTTTCGCGGGTCAACGTCCTCGCGCTTGAAGTACGACGCACATACGAGTTTGCGGTATCGTATAATAACGTCGTACTTCGTGTGTATAACAACAGGGCTTCGCGCACGCGTATAGCTTGAGAATTTCAGTCACGACTCATTATCGTGTCAGCGCGAATGTACGACTCGCATCTTTATCGTTTCATCTCTTTCTCTCTGGAGTTCTTCGAACCGTAAGAGCGAATCACCGTCGATTCTCATCCGCGCCCTTCGCTCGTCACGGCCGGACCACGATGACGAACCTTCAGCGTACCGAGATTTGACCGCGACGGAGGATATAAAAAAAATTCCATCGGACCAAATCGAGCGTTCGGGAAGCGCGTGACCTTCTGGTATGGTAATAATCGATTGGGTTTTATCGATGCGTGGATTCGGAATGAGGTAATACGAAGTTGGAGATTCATTTGGCCTTTTACGAGAAGTGTGAAGTTACTTCCTGAATATATTTTTGAAGTAGAAACTTCTTTGAATTCGACCTGTCGCCATCGTGAAGAAAGAACCGGTCTTTAGGATAACGGATGGTTATTTTTTCATTGGGTATTATTAATAAGTTTTGTTGGTGATATTGCTGGCGACAATCAGGAATTGGGGACTTTGTTAACTAAACGGATAAGTCGTTCATCCAATTGGGTGTTTCGTGTATTAAAACTGATCAATAGTTTTTCCGTAGGTGATTTTTCCAGCTGTGCTAATTGCACCGAAGTGGGTTAGCGGGCCGTTGACGCTTCATAAACTTAGATCGTTGGGAGTCGATACGAAAATGAGGGTTCGGTTTGTACTGTCGTGGGCGACCGCATTCTTGGTCTCTTCGCGGCTTTGAGGCCGAGTTTTTTTTGGGATCGGATAGCTGGATCAGCATGAGCTGATATTGGGATTGTAGATCGAGGATCGTACTCTCGTAACCTTTTTATGGGTTCTCGCGAATCCGTGGGATTCTCGGATGTGCGTGAATCCCAGAAGGGAATGTGGTAAAATCATTTTCCGAAGGATCATCCGAAGATCGTTCATCATTTCAGGCAATTGCAAATAGTCTGGAGGCCGTGGTATATCTCAATACCTCTGACTTTCATCGTGAACCTGATACTGCGATTGAAAGATTGCAAGAATCGTTATGGTATCCATAGACCACTCAATCGAAGTCTCAATTTAATTCAAAACAGAAAGAAGAAGAAAGAGAGTCGACGATCTTAGTTTCTGGGTTTAACCAATCCCGAAAAAAAACCTACACTGAATCCGCCACGAAACTTCTTTATACTAAAATTTGAAGCTATAAAAATGTTTTCGTTATTCCAAAAACATCCAGTGAAAAAATATCCATTAGCTATGGACAGAAGAGATCGAATAAACTTCAACTCTGGTTTTACCCAATTCAGACTACATTGTGGTTATCGCAAAACTCCTCCATCAAGTCGTAAAACTGATACTGTTCATGAACTAAACACGAAAATTCATTTCGTATACACAGACCACGCAGTAAAAAAAATCCATTTGATTTAAGATACTATGAGCGAAGAAACGAAAAAAGCCGATGAACTCTTCGCCTCACGGTCAGGTTCTTCCGGTTCGATGGCATGTGCGAAAAGAATTAGACGACTTCCGGACCGGATCAGCGAACTCACGGTCACGCGTCGCACGGTCCCTCCGAGTGTCTCCCACTCTCCATTCTCATTTGCACTGCAAAGAGTAGTACCGCTTTTGTCCATGTATACGTGTGTCCGCGAAATACGTATACAAACGCACACACAGAAGCAAACGATCGCCACAAATGCGTCAGCTTCGTTGGCCTTGATCGGTCAGTGGCTCTCGAAGCCACTCATTTGGTCAAAATGCGACGTACGTTTGCTCGGTATGCTCGTATATGCGTGGTCGCAGGTGTACACATTCATGCTGTAAAGGTACTTCGGGTTATTCATTTTCATGTTAAAGCATTTTCCATGCTACGTGAGAGGACGTCGTTTTCTCGAGAGGTCGAGGCCCTCCGACGCTTCGCGCACATCGGACCTTCATCCAAGTTGTTACCAGTAACCGACGCACACTGAGAGACGAATCTAGTAAAAAATGCCACATGTATGGTATATTTTACCAAATATTTTACCATACATGTATGGTAAAATCTACCAGACATAGGGTAGATGCTACTACATTTTACCATAGATAATGAGAGACGTGTAGACAATGAAAACAACAAACGCTAGATTACGCCATGGTCAGAGTAGAGTGGAGTATTCACAATCAAGTTTGTATCTCGAAACACCGAAACGTACCGAGAAGGTACGACAAACCCGCTGGCCCGGCGCGTGCGTGACTACACAATGATCGGGGCCTAGCTCGCCAGCTCGGCGTAGTGACCCCACAATGAAATCCACAAAGATAGACAGGAAGCCGACTCTCCTGTGCCAACAGAACGACTCTCTGCCAAGGTTTTGGTAGAAAAAAAAACCGATTCACAGTCACTGAGTGGCATAACGACGAGTTAATAATCTAGTCCTTAACGATCCCAGTCTATGAATGTCTACGAGTCTCTCGAAGATGTATGAGATCCGAAGGATAAAAAAATGTGAATTTCACGGTCGTCTGGGTCTCGAATTGGCTAGATGTTCCTCTCAGCCAGCAGCTTAGTCGATAGATCGCGGAAAAAAAAAGGCTTGGGGCAATTTTGAGGACCAATGAACGGACTATGGTGTCTGGTTTTTGCGTCGCGTGTCTACTTGGCACACATAGACAAACAGTGTGTAGTCAAGGATAGACGCGCATATCGGCGAATACACAGTGACGACTATGTTACTCTGGATACACGAATGCGAGTAGCAGTGTGAGAGAATTTTGCGAATCGGGACAACGCCCTCTCTTATCGGCGTAGCACACCACAGAGCTCCACGTGCAGAAAATCGTCTCATCCGATGTTTCGCCGGCTCCGTCGGAGGTTTCAGCCTTGAGATTTCGCCAAAACTCGGTGTGAAAGGTGATCAAGAAAAATGACGAAGATAGTCTTATTGCGAATACCTCGGAGGAGTGCAAAAAGGAGGATGAGACAGAAGAAGGATGAACGGAGAGGAGGAAGGAATCCCTCGAGTCGGCTGTAGGTGTCACTGACTCCGCCGTACGTAGGTGATCGACCTCCATCGCTCTCGTCCCCACCATAATGATAACGAGCACATCGGCTCCTCGTCGTGCTATTGCTGGCCCCTCGGTGCCTCCGTACATCCCTCCTCTTGCTTCCACCATCGCGTCGGGGAACTCTTTTGCTCGATGCCGTTTACACTGTACCAGCGTTGGTACCGCGTCACGCCGCTCGGGCTCTTCGGCAAAACGTGATACCAACACATTCGTACGATATATACACACAGCTCGCGGTGACGTAACGCCGGTTATTCAACCTGGTTCGCCGTCTCCAGTGACGAAATGCCGGGCTGTTGCACGCTCGACTCGACTCGAGTTCCTCACGGGTTTTACAAACTCGCTTATTCAAGAAAGCGTTTCAATTGCCTGCTCACCGAGTCATGAACCCCATTGGGTCATTCATTTTTAGGCCCGATTGTTGCCATGGTTCCGACCATTGGTAATCTTTGGTAGCAATAGACGATTGTTTTTGAAGAAAATGTTAGTGTGAGTAAAAGTTGAAGTCTGGATGAGTGGAGTTGATCCGCTCGGCAGACATCCCA
Organism: Adelognathus sp. PSUC_FEM 10030001; assembly: GCA_018812205.1. Lineage (NCBI taxonomy): Eukaryota > Metazoa > Arthropoda > Insecta > Hymenoptera > Ichneumonidae > Adelognathus > Adelognathus sp. PSUC_FEM 10030001. The sequence continues at coordinate 2,267 of JABFVB010118238.1, read as the reverse complement.
CGGATCTAATGCGAATCAAACGCTGTGTATAAATAGTACACGCTGTTCTAACACATCAAGTGTGAGCAAGACGGACGGGCTTCTTTCGGCGTAGGCTCAACTCACAACCGAAAGTGTTTACTGTTTACGGAACGAGGGGCAGGTTCTTTCTCTCGTCCGTGATCACGTGTGTGTGCGTAGTTTTTCGGTCACCTGGGGACTCTCCTAACACCGTTTGAATGAGCGTTAGACGAGACTACGAGGTGTGCGAATTCGGGTGTGTTACCATACAACTACGCTCACTCGGGATTGTTTGTTTCGTTAATAGGCACGACCCAATTTTGTAATTTTTTGCTCGTACGCTTTATCAGTTATTGCAAGGATCTGTGACTTAATCTTGGAATATTTCTTACGGGAAAAAATCATATTTGAAGAGGAATTTTGTTTTATTGTTAGATACTTTTCGCGAGATAGCGAGAATCGTTAACGGCTGTTGAAAACGAGCACAGGTCACGTGCAAACAATGTAGGTTTATTCGTTATTCATTTTTCGTTGTATAGAAAACGGTGGTTTATCGACGATTCTTCTACTCCCCCTCGCGGAGCTCATTTTACGATGGCAACGCTCCCGTTTCGCGGTGCTAACGACGTCTCGATCGGTTGTTATAGTTCCGAAGCCGCGGATTACGGTCCATTGAGCTTCGAACGAATCATCGCGCTCCCATTAATCCCTCTGTTGCTGTAGCCTGTTGGAAATATATATACATTCGGCTCTGGTGAGAATCGATGCTTTTGTGTCGAACTCAGCTGGGACAAAGCTCTGAAACCACTTTGCGAATTAATCGGTCACCGGCCCCGATAACGCTCACCCGCGCCTTCGCAATCGTCCTCACGCCTCACTTGAGTTTCCTCGTTTTTTTTCTTGTTCCTTTTTTTCGTCACTTCCGCATCGCATAACGTAATAGGGCGGTAATATTGATAATCTACTTCGTGCGCTGTTTATCGAAATATCAACATTCAACAATTTTTATCTATTACCACAAATGTTTAATCACACTGTTTATGTATGTAACGAAAAATGGTGACATTTTTATAAAATCGTATAAAAATCAAATCCTATAAAATGTAGATGAAAACTTTAAAAACCTCAAGTCTCCAATGTGTACACACAGAACGTTTTAAGCAAATGTGAAAAAATATATCTTAAATGTTAATATGAACAACGAAGCAGGAAACCGATCAATCCGAATATTGCATTTATTTGTGCATTTGACCTTTCCATGTACGAAACACTGAAGAATAATTTCAAAACCTGCTCTGATAGACTTTAATCTTTGTGATCAAAGAATTAGGCTTATACTGGCCGAATCCTCCTAGTGTATGCACACTTTTTTATATCTTAATCAGTCACGTGAAATGTTTTCTCAATAAATAATCGCTATTACAACTGATTAGAATAAAAAAAACATAATTACACAGTTAACTCGTGCAACTTTTCATAAAATGATCACTGACAACAGAAAGGATGAAAAAAAAATGTCTGAATTCATTAACATGTTCGGATCATTGACTGCCTACTCAGCTTATAGAAGGCACGCATTGCACGGAACGATCGAGACTCGTGATCTCGAACATTCGGAAGGATATTATGTGCGTGATATATAGCACAGATGGATTCGAAGCGATCCAGAGACGATAGGAGGAGGATCTTCTTCTCCTTGCACGTGTGTGTCTGCCGTCTCGATTCCGTTAGTTCGTCGGGGTTCTCGAGGTCCTGGCAAGAGCCCCACACACACACACACACCCACACACACACACACACGTATGAAGAGCGGAGTGCGGCTCACCGCTGTGTCTGCTCTGGCTAAGGATATGCGACGGAACGAACCGAGCCGCGAAGCACCACGAGATCTGCGTACTAAACGTTTATACACTGTGGCATAATGGCAGATGAGTCTACCGGCCAGGTATAGGAATGCGTGAGAGCACGTGGCTCGTATATCCTAGACCATTTCGCCTTAGATGTGTTACCGTCTTGGACACATGTGCAGACTCGGAATACACACACACTTGACTATCGGCGCGGTGAGTGACCTATGGATAGACATCTTTCGCACTGGCTCGAATGTTAGCGAATATACTGTATACATGTGTCCTCGTGTCAACGCACTTGGAGGCGAGTACGCTACACGGTATAGTCGCTATTATAATCATAATAGAAGCGAATAGAAGTCAGATTATAATAGAATTTGAAACGTTCGACTGTCATACTGCGAAACATAATAAAAG
>JABFVB010118127.1:0-10850 GCA_018812205.1 Adelognathus sp. PSUC_FEM 10030001 | reverse complement strand
CTGAGGTCTCTGTGAGGAGTGTCTGTGTGAGGTCTCTGTGAGGGGTGTCTGTGTGAGGTGGGACAGACAGACAGACAGACAACTTTCGAAAATATATATTAGATATATGTGAAATATATTTTTCTCATATATCTCGCATACATATATTTCCATGTGGGTGCACATACACACACACACACACACACACATACATCCAGACATTTTTTTCAAATATGTTTTTAGACGTTTTGGAACACTCTGAACACGTTGACATCAAAATCTGGATTTCTTTTTTCACAAAAACAAAGTTTCCTCTATGAGGTAGCAGAAGCGGGCAAAATAGCAATAGCAAATAGCTATAGCGAACATTGAGACTGGAAAGAGTACGTATCGTTTTCATGATTCTCGGTCGATTCGCGACAGCTGGCCTACATCCCTCTCGTCGTCGTCCGCGTCGGTACGGTACCCACGTCGAAGCGCATTTCGGTGGGTAGTGGAGGGCGGCGGGTGTTGCGGGTAGGGGACGACACAAGAGAGCACAACCCGGTCGTCGGAGGAATGGTTTGTCAGCGGATGGGTTTTGCGGGCCAGGAGTGCCGACGCGACATCCCGAAATGAGGGTGAAGCGCGAACGAGATGGAGGAATGGAAGCGGCAACCCAAGAGTCATACGAAACCGCGTGGCATTTCCCTATCGCTCTCTCCATTCCTCTCGGTTTTTTTTTCGCTTCGCAGTCACGGAGCGAGAAAAACTGAGAGAAGTGAAAAAAAAATGAAGTACGCTAGCGGAGTGAAGAATGTGGACCGACGAGAGTGAGCGAGAACTGAGTCAACGCGGACGAGACGTTAGACCCCCGTCGCCGCGCGAAGCTTTTCTCGCGAAAAGTCGAGTCGAGAGTCGAGTTTTCACCAGGCGACCAGCCTAACATTCACTCTTTTTGTCCTCTTCCTGGCCCGCTTTCTCTCGCTCTCACTCTTACGGAATCCTCTTCCTCGCATTGCTGATGCTAGTTCTGCTGCTCTTCGGGTAGTCACACCGACCTCACATAGCTAGAACGAGTGAGAGGGATGAAGAGAGAGTGAACGGCTTTCACTCCACGTGCATTCCGGAGTGGCGCGTTATTGGCAAAACGGACAGAAAAATCGATGCTTATAAGCCAGCTTCAGTGACCGCGATACCGTGTGAGCCGTCGCGAGCTTCTACAGGAATCCAAAGTTTGAGAGGAACAAAAGAAAAGCTCGTTTCACTCGGGGGTGATGTACCGCGTGAGCTACATGAGAAGTGAATAGGGCCCTCAGCGCCAAGATCGCCAAATCGTCAATCTTACAAATCCAATGCAACGAGATTCAATGTTCCATATCCCAATCAATGAAAAATACCAGTGTCGCCATTCGCGGGTCCAGTGAAAAGCCTGAATAGAGCTTGGGTTTGGGAACACTATAGGGACCGGAAGGACGTCGAAGACACGCCATAGTCCGTTAGCAAGTGAACTGCGAGCACCACACGATGCCGCGGTTACTTGAAATAGTAGCGATGCAAGGTGCACGTAACGCTGGTTCGCCAATGGAATTTTCGCTTACGTTCTTCCCTCACCCTCTTTCGCGAAAGTATCTTCCACAGCATACACACGAAGATCTATAGCAGAGGGGGATGGTCACCGCCAGTGTGGAAGCGAAGCGGGCCGAACTTGATCTATCTTTCTCGCTTCTCTCGCCCTCTCCGTCTTCGACCCCGTTTGGACGTTCGAGACGGGCTGCGAAAGCCATGCTCTCGAAATTCTATCCGACTACGGGTATTCGCAGAAATGGCCTCGGCGTTCCACCGAGCTCTTCGGATGGCCGTTGTTGTTGGTTCAAATTTCTTACTGCGCGCGTATCGACGTTATGTTGCTGCTGCATAGGCGAACCATCTATGCTACGCAGCATGCATGCAGCGAATAACCTTGCACCTTGTCCCGGGCACACTGTGCAAACCACGACGGCCATGGCTCTTCACCTTTCCGGTGAATCCGTTCCGTGCATAGAGCGCGCGATCCGATAGTGCGAAGGGTATGATAGTTAGCTACCCCTCGATGATTGGAATGGCTCAGGAGGATCAAGAATATTAAGGTTTTTGGCAAGTTTCTTTAGCTATCACCAACGTATTTCGGTAGGTTTGGTACTGCTATGACGAATTCACTAGTCATGAACTACGGCCAAACACTACGCGGTCCATTGCTACACATCGCAACTTACACATCAAGTTTTCACGCATCTCCATTTTACCCCACGTTAACCGGACTGTCTAGTGGTGATTCCTATTTCTGTGTCCGTTCAGGAATGACATATCTTGTACTGGAATTGTATCAGACTCTTTCATTCGCCTGCCAGATCGAGCATTGTGAGATCGTAGAGAAACTTAGTGATGTATTGAAATATCTGGGAAAAAACGCTGTGTTCCTCTCTCGATGCAATGCCGAACCACGGTGACGTTCCTGCGCAAGAATTCAATCTAGGGAGTTCGATAACTCTCAAGCAATGGCGTAAGAGTTACGCGCCGATTCATCAAGCACACTCGCGCAGATAAGATTCCATTCTCTTCTTGTATTGCATCACGTATCCAATTTCGCGTTCTCGATAAATCCGTGAAAGAAGCAAGTTGAACGTAACCTGATTATTCGTGGAATTTTGCATGTGTTGTCGGGAACTTTCTACGCGTCGCGCAATCCTCCACTACGATCAATGCGATTCCGAGATAGAATCAGTACATTTTGATATTTGAAGAATTCACTGAGCGAAGATGATCCCTTCCGGTCATGAAATTTCTGTTTCTAAGTTTCTCTATTACCGGTTATCGCCCGTTTACACCGTTCTCGATCTCTTCGAACACCAGTCGAATTCTCGTCTTCAGATTGGTTTGGAAAGACTTGGAGCGAGATTCGAGAACTTGGTACGTTTCCTGCCTAGAACGCTCGATAAACGTCGCGCAGGGTAGAGTTTTGCTCGAACTCTTAAAACTATACAGTCTACTCGCTATGTTACGAGTCACGAGTAGTCGCGAGTGAGCGGGAACGAAGAATTCAATCGTAGTGCGAGAGAGCGTGTAAAGAAAGTCTCGTATGAACTACAGCTCGATTTCCAGAATAATACTGCGAAGAGTCTTGACTCCCAAGTTCCAGAGTCTCTTGTCTAAAGTTCGAGTAGCATCGGCCAGTCCGTATTCGCTTCGAGAGTGTCACATGACGATGTCTCGGCAAAAGCTCATTGATTGTCTTCGGATGGACATACACATATATACTGTGGTATTCAGCCGTAGTCCGAGTCTTTGTTCTTTAAATATTTCATAACGATATGCAGCGGCAGTAGAGTTACGAATAGGGTGGGTACTCCTCGAAAGTGCCCCAAGGAAATGTTGATAATTTCTTTGTGTCTCGAGGTATGCAGAGATGTTGTGTTCTTCGCCGTTGTGCAAAAAGTGTGTTCGCTACAAAAGGCTTCCAGTGTTGTGTGAGCGAAACTACCAGGATGGCTGGAACGTCCGTTAGTCATGAAGAAGTCACGAAGACGTGAAGAAGGTCCCGGAGACATCCGATACAGAGCTTTTTCGCGTACGTAACCAATAATCCTTTCTCACTATATATCGCGCTTATTATATGCAGGGCGTATCGTGGTCCAGCTGCTCTTGGTGTTTATAATCGCAGAGCGTGAATCGTTGCTACGAGAAAAAATAATCCCGAGTGTCAGATGTATCGGGCAAATGAGTGTCGCCGGGCCGTCCATAAACCCCGCACTGTTGACTCTGCCTGGTTCTCCCATTCCGCAACAATCTCCTATCAATAACCAATTCTATTCCAGTCGACAGCCTTCTATTTTCATCGAGCACAATCGTCTCCATTCTGTTTCTCATCCTTACGCCTGTTTTCCATCCTGCCGATGTTTCCAGCCAGCGATACCTCTCACTATGTAGACTTACCTGTGATACTCGGAATCCTGCTGATACCGGCAGACTTGGATGATGGAGTTAGGTACGGACGTATCGATTGTTCGACAGAGAGACGTCAATTTATTCCAATCACAGCACTAAAATTCAACTCAGCTTGGTTGCCCCGTCCCTCAGGTCCTAGGAATACCCGATGGGCGTCTTCCGATGACGCGTGCTCCATTTTTTCTTGTTCAACAAGCTTCAATAAACTTGGAACCACATTGTCACTTCGCGGGAATACACAAAACTCGTCACGATAAAGCATGAACATGTGTGGGTGACACACTCGCGGGTAAACTATGGTGTGCTTCCGATCGGTGGTCACATCGCCTGAGAGTGTTGAATATCGACTTTACACACCACTAACGCGACGAAGATACCCGTGAGTGTCGACACGTCGGGAACATATTTCTCGGCAAAGTGGTATCGTGAACGGAACGAAACTTGGCGGGGAGAGAGTTGGCTACACGCGCGCATAGAACGGGCACATGTACACAAGTTCTGTGCACGGTTCCGCTAGTACAGCCGGGGCTCGAAGTACGAGTCCCACTTCGACCAGAACTTCTGCTGGACATCGTTGAGCGTTCCTGTTCCATATCTATTCACCACCGCTAGTTCCTCTCATGCACCACCACTATAGAATCGTCCATAAACTTTCTATTTCGCGCGTAACCGAAAGGTCCTTCGATTTCTCGATGTCTCGGGAAGTTCCATGAATTCGTGTATAGCCAGCCAATCTTACTTGGTAGATCAGTTCCACTCTGCCTTCGTCTAGAACCAATGGTGAACTCGCACAAGCAGAAATGTCGCGTGTAGAACCCAAGACCGCATTCGGTTGCGACTCGAAACTTGGCGATTTGTCCATTCATCAGACGTCCACAAAAGTTTGTTCTCTGCCTCACTGTCGTGCCATAGTGTTACATCAGGTTCCGTTGGCTCTTCCGAGCTTTCCCACTGTTGAAACGACAACGAGTCCGGCACCTCTTCGGAGAATCGATCATCCAACGAGACGGAGCTTTCGGAGACAGTCGGCCAGTCACGCAGTGAGCCGAGCGAGAAGACCGGAAGTTCTCATGGTCAGCTGGTGGGTACAGCATACCCGCGCGCTCAGTTAGCCGAGTGGAAACCGCAAAACTCTCAACTCCAAATAGGATATTAATGTCGCACGACTGGCACAATCCCGCTGTTGCACTGGAGCACTTCTGTTGTCACGGTCTAGACTCATTTCCAAACTCTGAGCAGTGCTATTCAACGATCCTGAATGCCCTGACTGTTCGGACCGCACCTACTTAATCCTCATGCCCTTCTCCTGCGCGGATACCCGACAAAAGGACTCCCAGCGAGATTCGCTTCCCCTTCTCGAAGTGGTTCCAATCCTGCTGCGGTCGCACAACCATCATCATCCCCCGGTATGTGTGACTGTTTCGGAAATTGACGGGTATGAATCTAGAATGTGTCATTGTGCACAACAAAAAGTCCAGATCAACCACGGGCGGTGTCATATTCGGAGCCACCATCATCTCCGCAACGTATGATAAGAACACGAGTACCTCACGAAGTTTTCGGAAGAAATCCGAGAGTTTCAAGTCCGGACACGATCCCGCGAAGGTCAACGAAAATATTAATTTGTGAAATGAGAGAAAAAAGTGCCGGCAAAGAAAATTGTTCTCGGTTGAGAATATTCATGCGCGGAGTGTCCACAAATTGGAACAGGGTAGGATGAAGGTCCATTCGAGATTAAAGATAAACTCCAACGCTGCCGCGGCATACTCGCGCTGGTCGTAAAACATTTAAGAAGGAAGCCAAGCGAAGATAAGGAAGAGTTTTCCCCAAGTGTCTAGGTGAAATTGCTCGTAGAAATATATTTATACGATCGTTTATGATAATGAATGAAAAAGATTGATATAATGGATGGTTTGTTAAAAGGCTGTGGGGGATTGATTTCAAGCAAAGGAAGCGTCGGAATTCGACACATTAAAAATACCGAGAAAGATTCTTTGTGCTCCGCTGGAATGAACCGAAAGTTCGACTCAATGACGGTAACACGTATGACGGGCTTATTGGGCTACTATGGAGCCGAATAATGGCTCCTATAGAGGGGCCAATCCGCGAACATTGCATAGCGAGATCGTGATGGATATACGGATATGCCAATGACAAGGGGAGGTCACTTTGAAATACTTCGTTAATATAGTCGTTAGAAGCTAGAGTTCTGCAGCCCGGAAAACTGAATAATACCTCTATCGTCAACACTCGAACGTTCTGTATACAGCACTGTACAATGAAACGCCCGTTTGCATTATAAACTGTCGCGTTATAATCGTGCCGCTATTCGCGCTTAAGCCACGTCGATCCCTCGGCAGGTTATACAATACACTATATGTATCGCATTTCCCAGACAATGAAATAAATTGTGCTGGGAATCCCGTTAATCGATCAACACCCGATCGGTAAACCTCCACCCCACTTATCCTGCCTCGGTGTATTTACTCTGGGCGTTAATTTCGTCGATTGAAACTTGCTGCCGGTATTTACCAATGCACCATTCGACGCTTTCTCGCATAATGTCCTCTCGCCGATCATTCGCGATAATCGTATAACATCGACGATCTGTCCCTCTCGTCGACGAGAATTTCAGTCAATCTAATTTCCCAACCAATATGCGCGCGAGCTACGATCAATATTTATGGAGTCTACGTCGAAACGATAATAACGCTGACGAAAAATTGATGGCGCAATGTTGGATATACTTTTTTGGGGATAAAGGGGTGGCATTATTTCTCGAATCGGGCTGGAGCTCGAAGCCACCGCCGAGTGCGAGGAGGGTGGCGGGTGGCTCCGAGGTAAGTAGGGAATTGGGATAGGGAGGAGAGTGAGGCGACGAAAGGGGTGTAACGAAGCTATATACGAGATCTGAGCAAGAGTGAGCCTGAGAGAGACAGAGCGTAAGATGGAGTATGAAAGCCGCCGAGAGACGGGAGCGAATAGGAGGAAGATGTGGATATAGTACGACTACGATTGCGACGACAATGACGTCGACATCGCGGTTGTGGTGGTACGTAGCGGGAGGTGCCTGAAGAGTCTGCGGTATTTTAATATCTGACATTCCTTAAACGACCGATCATCCGATGCGCGACTCTAGTCCACTACCCTCGTTGTGATCCGACACCGAAAGAGCCGAGCCATGAAAAAGGGGGATGAGAAATCTTGATGACATATCCTCTACCCGGTATATCTTAGAGTATAGCTGTTGCATTGTCGCAGGCATATCGACGACGTCATAGCGCTATGCTAGAAAAAAAAACAGCATCTGATCACCGGCGCACCCTCACTATTTCCTAGTCGGAGAAATTTCAAACAAAAGCATTGGCAACCATTGTGCTGGGGGGACTACAGCGTCTGTGTATCTGCACATATGCTACAAACGTTCAGCGGCAGTAGTGAGGTTGACACGGACGGTGATTAGTGTACCGGGAGTAAGAGATAGTAAGATTCTAGCAGTCCTATCTTTTCTATCCAATTGCATCAATCTTACTATTCAGTTACTCTCAGCAGTACCGAGGGTATGAATTTTGCAAGGCTCGGTTGGCTAAATTAAACCAACGGTGAACCGGGGCTATACCAAAGTATAGATTCTGGCGAAGGTCGGAACCACCTCAGTTTAGCGTCGGTTTTTCTGCGACCGACGTGTGGAGTCACATCTAAAGATTCCATTTTTGAATGTCGGTTTTTCATAAACCGAGGCTTAACCGAGCCCACACCGACACCTCGGGTTTTTTCAGCATTCGTTGTTCTCGGGCAGTACCGAAGCTCATTGAGGTTGAACCGACGCATCGAAGCTACAAGGTTCGGGTTAGCCTCGGTTTACCCTCGGTTTGCCCTCTGTTTATTAGACTTCAAAATGTATCCGCTAGATGGCCAAACGTTGAGGAGTTTCTCGCAGTTAGAATGGGCTGATGTTGCTATAAAGCCGCGCGACTGGTCGAGTACTTGTTTATCATCGGTTAGCCTTGGTCTCACCAAAGCACGATGAATGGAATGAAAAATCCTACAACATCGGTTTGGCCTCGGTTACGCCTCGGTTTACGAAGATCTAAAGGAAAAATAGAGTCATGCTACACCTCGGTCTGAAGACAACAAAGGGGAACCGAAGATGAACCGATGATCACGGAAAAATTGTCCAGCCTTGGTTTAGTCTCGGGTCATCGTCGGTTCGATGTAGCCAACCGAGGCTCGGTTCTGCCTCGGTCGAGCCTCGGTCATTACTGATATGGCAAACTCTGCCTATGTACATGATGGCCTTGAAACGTTTCGAGTTCGCGAACCGTTCGATTGTTTCATAAATGAACAATCCATTTGTGGAACAATCCTTGACAAAGGTGAGTATTCGAGGATCGAACGCTTAGATTTTTTGTGGTTATTCAACGTCCCATCAACTGCTATGGTTATTAGCGACGGAACCTACTGTTTATTCCTTCAGTGGAAATCCGATACCACTGTGGGTTCCACACACTGGAGGTACTGTAACTCAGCAACTCCAGCTGGGGTTCTTTACTGTTCTCGGTAGGGAGAACCTTTTTAATTGTACTTTGGGTGACATGTATCGGTCGGTCATGCATATTTGCTTCGCGGTGCCGGGGCTACGCCTCGCCGACGGTAGTATATATTTGACGACTAGCAAAATGCATCGCACTTTCAGTGCATGATGTCCCCTGGAGCTATTAACTGTGGTTCAATTCTTCGTCCGACTGAGCGTAGGAGAGTGCACGTCCTACGTAGTCGGGACAGTTACGAAGACCAACTTTCTATGCCCCACAGTTCCAGCTTTACGCTCAGGGGTGTGGTGGAAATAGCATCGGAGTATGTGCCAGCGATACAACACGGTGCAGTCCGTTGGATGAACTACAAACCAGCTAAGAACCAGTGAAAACAGAGAAAAGAAGTCGAAGCTTTCTCCGCCGAAAGTCGCGAAGCTCGTTCTCGAGCCAAGCTAGTCGTAACGGGTGCCCAACTGAGTCCCAGTAGTAATTATAAATCGTTACGACCGGACACAATCATTGTTCTCAGTGTGCCGGAGTTTTGTTCCTCACCGGTGCACACAAACTCCATTTTCTCTCAACAGACTGTGGAGCCCCATCCCTCCTCCACTCTTTAATCCCCAACCGTAATAGTTTCACGTACTGCGAACGGTATTTATTCTCGCTCTTTGTTTCACGCTTCGTAGTTCGACTTTACTACGTGTTGTCGTATCCGCGGCTGTGACAAGGTTGCCGGACAACGATTTTCTCCTCTATCTCTTATCAGTGAACGAAGAAATGGGAAGAGAAGAAAGCTCGAAAGAAATAACCTGCCGCAAAGCTCCGTCCATCTTTTAATCTTGCCTCGCATCATTGGCCCGCGTGCTTCCCTCTTGGGTCCTTCCCCTTCAACTTCGAGTATGCATAGGTATACACACGCCTGCCAACGATCGTGGTATGCGCTGCTGTCGCATACACGTCGCTCCACGCTATTGTATATAAACGTACATAAAGTTTCATCTATAGCTTCTGGATCTTCTGTCTCGTCATACTCGTTCACTCAACGAGTCTCATGGAAATCCTGAGTGCGCGGGCCCTTGAGCGCGAAGAGAAACCGACAGCTCTTGGACTATTTACTCCTTCATCAATTTGGACATAGCCCCCCTGTTGGCAATCCGAGCCATTGGTTGCCTCTTTCTATACAGCCACGCCATTCTCTGCAAGAAACCATTTCTCTCTGTCGACGTTGAAGACGGCAGATCCTACCCGTTGCCGTTTCAAGGACGCAGACGAGCGAGATTCCCTCGATCTCTGTCCCGCTTTCTCTCTCGATTCTTTTTCACCCCAAGATCACTCAAGCCTGTCGATTTAGCGGCTCTTCTGGATCGATGCGGAAGCATCAACCACGAGGCTGTGTGTGAACCTATACACGGTCGCGTCGACAAGGAGAACCCCAACTGCTCGCCAGCTTGCGGACGCCTCGATAAGTCGCGGCCAGTGCTGCTGCTGCTTCACGTGTCGGAGAAAACTCACCGACTGCCCCTCCATTGGCTCCTCAGGTTTGCTCCGTGATTGTCAATACCGCCGATGCGATGGTCCAAAGTAAACGCGCCGCTCGCCAACTTTTCCTCTCCTTGATGTTTTTCCCACACGGTGAAAAAACCCCGCCAACGAGAGATAAGTGCGTCGTGGCGGTCGTCTCTTCACTCCTTTCAGTCTCATCGTCACCTCTTGCTCGTTTCCTTTTCCTACGGCATTTCCCATCGACGCGAGCGCACAAGCTATATATCCTCACGGCTTTCTCTGCTTCGTCTTCTTCTTCTCCTACTTCGACTTCCTCCACGTACTATGGTTGCGGCTCGATGATGTTTTTCGGTCGATTGCTCGGCACTTGTCCACCGTCGAACGACATCCTCACCTCTTACTTTTCCCATTTCTTTCCCTATGTGGCTTTCATTATTTTTCTCGATACCACGCGCTTCATCTTCACGCACACTCGACGGCATTTTCCGTAATTTTCGGGATTCTTCGGCAGGACCTTCGAAATCTTTCCCCACTTTTCGTCACTCCTCTCTGCTCGCGTTCATTCACCCTATACGTTTTTTTTCCCCCCTCGGCGATCCAATTCTGTCTGCGACGAGGCGAGCGATCCTTTCATCTTATCATCTGATTATGATTGATGGGAGAAAACATTCGGTAGGGTATATCATGCGCAACGACAGTTTTCATAGCGCTCATCCAAACACGGCGTTGATGTAATTTAGGTCAGATCGAAACTTTGGTGCACACCAAAAGAAATAGATACTAAGAAATATGCACGCACCGAAGAAAAGGTTTGATAATATCAATCGAGCGGCGTTTGCGGGCAGAGAAGGAAATATTTGGTTGATTGAA
>JABFVB010118016.1:0-10855 GCA_018812205.1 Adelognathus sp. PSUC_FEM 10030001 | reverse complement strand
TGATATTGCAGATGCGTGCATTGTTGAATCGAATTGCGTTCAACTGGAAGCTTGTGAAACGATCGCCGATTGTCGACTTTATTTTCCATGAAGTCACCGCCCATGGAAATCCCCTCATGCTTGTGTATACGAGTAAGAAAGTCGCTAATGATGGATTTCTTCTCTAAAATCGAAATTTCATGGTTCTAATTTTGAGAAATTTTCAGCTTATATTGATTCGTCAAGGTGTCTCAATTTCATATCGGCTGCTGATATAAAATCCAACCAAATGCCAACTTTTCTCGTTATCCTTGTCAATCCGAATGCGTCGCGAACCAATGAAAGATCTCCTCAGAGCTCAGTACGTGATGGACGAGAACGATTGTTTCATCGCAATCCATGTGGACGTTCGAGAAACATAATATGGCTGATGTTTCATCCAAGAATTTGCACTCTTTGCAGATGTTCACAAGTGCAGGTGAGTTTGAACTATTTCTTAAGCAAATATGTCGCGGTTACACCATCGTCCATTCAATTTTATGATTTCAGATGGAACAGTAATCGACGTCATCGATCCATAACACACAAAACTATTACGTACCGAAGCACACAAACGCCAAAAACTGTCAGTAAACTTAATGAAGACATTTCGAACTACAATTCCTACATATTGTTCGTTGACTCTCGTATCGACGATGTTCTCTCACCTATAAAGACTACATCGACTTCCAACCACTGAAGGCGTGCGATAATTTAAGAAATCTGTTATCAGATATATACCTCAAATGTGGAATGAAATCGGAGTAAGTATGGATTTTTCATGCCTCCCAGCCTCGTTCCAGCCGATACTGTTCATTACTGGCTTTTCCAACGAATTCCTTCAGTGACATGACAAGCTCTTTCCGTTGCCGATGAACTGGCCTCGACATGCAAATATTTCGAAAAAAAAATGAAAAACAGAAAAAAAATGTTTCAGCATGCGAAAGATGCCAGCGTCTCGTTCCAATTAATCACGAGCCAGCGGTCTCGGGGGTAACCGGATGCCTCGCAAAGTCTTCCTGTGCACGCTTATACCGTCGGTATCGCAATTTGTTATTGGTGACAGCGCGGCCTCGAGGCTCGCACGACTCGCGGATGCATTGTCGATTCGCTTTTTCTTCGCAAACTTCGATTCCCGAAGCGCTGCGCCAAAGCCCCCGTGACCACGATAAATATGTATACGTCAGACTGAGCCCTGCCCGAGTCTGTCCTTTTTCATCTCCCCAACCCTCTGAGTCGACCCTCTCGATTGCGCCCCGGGCCGATACTATACGTCAATGTCCATATCGAAGATATTTGGAATTTTGCTATTTCAATATAAGAAAAATAGAAGTTTGTCGGTTACATTGGACTATTTACAGTTTATTCGCTCGATTTTTAGGTAGCCGACCGGCACCAGGGTACCACATCGAATGAACTTTATAATTTTTTTCAATATTCACCTAACTAATCAGAAGATGTCCTATTTTTTAAAGATTTTATCATCGTCATTTTTTGCACTTATAAATTATTTTTATTTCCTGCAGTATAAATAATCAAATGCTTGTATCTTCTAAAATATCCAATATCCAAATATTCTCAAGATTCTTTTTTCAATACTTATTCGTATGGCTTTTTTCCGAATCGTTTTTAAATCGAGGAATTTTTTTGTTTGAAAAATCGTCGATGAGCCAAGAATTTTTGATATTTTTTTTTTTTAAGACCACCCAAGACCAAGTTTTTCTGAGAAAGTTTTCGGTTCAATCTAACAGATTCGCCAATATGTGCAGCTTGAACCTTGACTGAAAATTCCTGAAAGAAGTCATACGTATTCACAAAATGTAACGAATCATTTTCGTCTGAAAAAAGTTGGGTTTCCGGTTTATTAGTTTTTTTCACTCGTTTTCGTATTAATTTTTTGGAACTATCGATATGAAAATTAATCTTTCGGCTACCTTGCGGATGAATTTATCGAAAAAGTCGGACCAATTTCTCCCAAACTACTAACCCAATAAATGTACCTCGCTTCCTTTCTTCGATTGGAGGATTATCTATTTATTGTAGCGTTTGTAATATTGGTAAATGTTTCTCACGAGAGAAAGCTCAACGGAATACGATTAATCACCGGGCAGTCAATCGCAATATTTAAATATTGACTCAACCCCCCACATGCGAACCCATCACGAGCTCGCACTATGAATACATTTATTTCCCCACCGCTATCGTTCGCTTCTCACTTGTGGCATCTCTCTGCGAGACGAGCGCAAGATTAATGCACTTACGCATCGATCGGTTTTGATCGATGCGTTCATACTCTTCGCACCACAAAGACTACACCTATACCTCACATTCTGAATGAGCACGGGGATGAAGATAAATATTTGTACTGACGAAGTCAAAACTACGAGGTAACCGCAATCAGTCGTATACGCGTTCGATGCTTCAGCGCGGCTCGACGATGATTTCGTCGGGTGGGTTATTCTCACAATAATCCGTCCAGCCCCTTCTCGAGTTTCGAGATTTTCTCTCTCTCGCCCCTTCGAGAGCCGGTTTCGCTCTTTGTTCACCGGTACAAAGAATACCCGCGATACCCATCGTCGTTATTGTGATGCAAATTTTTCGATCCTCACCGTTCTCAAAAAACCGACAATGATCTCGTTAATTCGTCGGTTCCTGTATCGATATAATTGCGGTTTGGATCGATATTAATGAAACACGGTGGATATATCGCACATGCCTCTCGAAGATTATATTCACCGTTGAATTAATGATGATATAATAATTCGTATCTAATACGATAGTTGATGATGTGTGCAGCTTCATGTGATGGGAGGATATTGTACGTGAGTACGAAAACTCGCGATTTCAGAGGCGGATATTATTCGAACGGTTTGTGGAGTCGCCAGTACCTATATTTGCGGCCACAGCGAATATCCGGGTGTGGGTTCCTGACCTGCGCAACTTGATCTTATCGTGAATGAAATATATACACGTGGGGGTATGTCTCGCCGTATATGAAGTATAATAATACTCACCGTGAATGAAAAGTTCTCACGTTTATTCTCATTTATTTGGAGTTATCTGTAAAATTTTGCAATAATCGCGGACTCGATAAATAGAAGAAAAAAAAATTAATTACACCAGGACAGACTATAGTGCAGAGTAGAAGCAGAAAGATTTATGCAGCCTTTCGAAAATTGATGATATTTTAACCATGTGTATCGTTACATAGCGCAACTTTCCCAGGTTCTACGACGAGAAGGTGGCTGAGCGAGACCCACTCGAGAAGTCTGCATTGTGTTTATACATGATGCACAATTCTCTTTTCTCACATAGTTGTTCACAGTGTTTACTCGACGTTAACCTTTCATATCACCGCTGCAGCGTACTGATTTTGTGTGCATGAGTGAGTTTCCGCACGAATGTAAATGTCGATCTCGCGAGATTTCCCTGGCTCTAGTTGGACCTTTAACGGCCACAAAATATTTTCTGAAAAATTGTTTATCTTAGTGAAGTACATTAATATATTAATGCTGAAACGTTCTAGAAATGTTTGACAGCGATCATCGATGCAAACCATTTTTTCGATGCTCCGGGTAAAAATAAGCGGCACATTCGTGATCAGTAGGAAAGAATACATCGAATACAGCACAGAAACGAAGAGCGAAAAGAAAAAAATTAGACCCACTTTGCGAAAAACGGCTGGATGTTGGATATTTTCCAACGGTGATTTCTCAGCCTTGCGTTAAAATTACGGGAAAACTTAGGTGCTTGGGTGAAAAGCTACGAGATGAAGGCCCCAGTGAAGTCACAGAATCGATTCTTCGAGCTATTACAGAACACTGAAAAACGTAAAAAAGTGATCCAAAGGACCTTGCAATTTCTTGCGTCAAATAGAAGATTCCTGAAAAGTACTCGAAGTACCATATTTCCATTTTTTTTCCGCCCTGAACACGAATGTAATTAGCAGCGTTTACCGAAAATAGCACGGAGCATTGGTAATTCTCGAAAATGTCTCTATCCTCATCGTGAATGAAGTTCTTTTGTGAACCGGAGGAATAAAAAGTGTCAAGCCGTTGAAAAAAATATTTTTTTTTCTCAATGAGAAAAAGAGTTGGCTCAAGAACGGTTAAGTTTTTCCTATCGCTAGGCGTACAATTTTCTTTCACTATTCCAACGTTTAATATTATTACCATTTTCAACGTGCGGTTTCGAATTGATTACACGTATAAATGAAAAAGACGGTGAGTGCGAGAAAATGTGGGGTTGGCTTCTCACGGATGTGTGTTTATAATATTGATAGATGAGTTACGGGTACACGCGATGGTGGAGAGCCTCTCTCGTCAAGGATACACAGAGGGTCGGAGAGGCAAGGTGGGTGCCTCGCAAACTCTTTGTTCTCTCTCACCATCACGGATTCGTCAAAACCACTTTGGTTGTACTTTCTCGCTGAGCTCGCGCAGCATGACGTCACACGCATCAGTTGGTATTCCGGCTGATCCGTCATTAGAGAATTTACATACGCCGATCACTCAGTGAGAGCATGCGGCGAGATGGGGTTTCGTCCCTGTAACAGGATTTGCATATAATGTTTAGCAGCCCTGCGGGACTTAGCGCCTCGACTGCGAGCACATTTATTCGAAGAAAAAAAATCCTCACCGGAACGATTACACTGGCTTAGACGATCATGCGAGGCAGCACGGTGACATTTACTGTCTCGACACATTAATGTATAAAACAAAAAATACAACGAAAAACCGTAATTTACGATGATGTCCGCTGATGAAGAAACGTTGTGTCGCAGTTACTTATATTTCACAAAAGTCTGTCGCAAATTTTTATGACAAAAACTATGAGCTGTCATATATCTCTCGTACAGTTTAATTTTATTGCAGAGACCGCATGGCAGGTGCGCATGCTGGTAGTATCTTTCTCGTGAGCGAATCATTCCAGTAATCGCGGCTCTGCGCGGTCTTGTGAAGACTTTTTGCACCGATGACGTTGAAGCCACTGCTGTTGTCGCTGCTGCCGACGAGGGAGATCACTGATGGTGGGCAACTCCTGCGAGAAGTCGACTCTCTCCAGGATACAGAGAAGGTGATATCCCCCTGAGGGGTCTCCCCGTGGTCACGGGAGCTCGGTGATTCCGTGTAATCGCGATGTCACGTCGTCACCGTGGATAGCCACGAGGCGGGACGCGACGCGAAATTGAGAAAAAATAAGATGGAGATGAAATAAAAGTTGTGAAAAAAAGCGATATAAAAACGAAAACCCGAAGGAAACCGAGAGCTCGAGCGTATCGGTGGATCGTGCGGAAACGGCAGCGTCGTCCTCATGCCGAACCGCAGGAACGCTGCAGAACCGAGGAGAGAGCCGAGGAGGCGCGATCCTAAACCGCGTGTCACATCCGCTTAATTCGGTGAGCGTAGAGACGCTGAAGGACGTTAGTGCTCCTCCGCGTCACTATATATAGGTATATACACGCACCTCGTGAGTTCGTGACTTCGATCTTTTAGCTTTGAAAGGATGGAGTACAAAAACGTTGAATTCACCCTCTAGCACTTCAGATTTTGTCGAGTATAGGTTTTGCAGATATGTTGGTGATGGAGCAAAAGGAATATAAAAAACGCGTGAAAGAGTACCACTCTTCGTTCGTGAGGTTTATGGTATTTGGCTCTTGATCGTCAAAAAAACTATCAAGCAGCCATTTTTGTGAAATAGGTCGGTGCAACATCACGAATGTTTTGTGGTCCTTCTGTGAACATTTTTAATGAGCCTTTGACAGCCTGGAAGTTGAAAAAAAATTCCCTCCGATAAGCCTGCGTCGAAGAGTCAACAATTCCAATGTTACTACAGCAACTCGGCTTCTTGTATACAATTTCATTTATCGAACTGATTACGTTTTAATCTGCAGAAATCTACAAACTTTACTATACTCAACTATAAATGAGCAATCAGTATGTTATTGTTGAATATTGTGCTAACATTTGTATTAAGCCTTCGACAGCCTAAAAGTTTGAAAAAAATTCCCTCCGATAAGCCTGCGTTAAAGAGTCAATCATTCTAATCTTACCATTGATTGATTGATTATCATATTTCATAACTATAAATGGACAATCAATGTACATTGATTGTCCGCGTAGAAATATGTAAGTTCGGGCGAAAATCCCGGCGAGAATCTTCCGCGGATTCCAGCAGAGAATCTCGCGAGACTCTGTCCGAGAGTCCAGATGGACTCCAGGAGAGAGTCCGGCATGAACTCTCGGATGGTGCCGCGAGCCGAACCCTTTTCCGCGATTCTTGGGAATCCACGCCGGAGTCTCGCCGAGATTCTCGCTCGAGGATTTGCTGGAATGAACGGAAGAATCCATGCGAGACTCTTTCTCGGACTCTCGCGCTGAAAGAGAACAAATCCGCCTGTAAATCCATGCCGGAGTCTCGCCGCGATTCTCGCTCGAGGATTTGCTGAAATGAACCAAAGAATCCATGCAAGACTCTTTCCCGGACTCTCGCAAATAAAAAAACGAATTAGCCTGTAAATCCATGCCGGAGTCTCGCTGAGATTCTTGCTCGAGGATTTGCTCAAAAAAACCGAAGAGTCCATGAGAGACTCTTTCGCGGACTCTCGCGTTTAAAAGATAAAACCTACCAGTGAATCCGTGCAGCAGTCTCGCCGAGATTCTCGCTCAAGTTTGCTAAGATTATCGAAGAATCCATGCGAGACTCTTTCCTGGAATCTCGCACATGTAAAAACGAATCAGCCTGTAAATCTATGCCGGAGTCTCACTGAGATTCTCGCTCGAGGATTTGCTTAAATGAACCGAAAAATCCATGCAAGACTCTTTCTCGGACTCTCGCCCATGACTGAACGGTATAAGCTAGTGAATCCATGCCGGAGTCTCGCCAAGATTCTCGCTCGGAAATTTGCTTGAATAAAGCGATGGAATCCATACATCGTATTTTCAATTCCGTTTTTTAATTCATCGTTGAACCGTATCAGCAAAATTGTTGAATTAAATTCCAGATGAATTAAACGCTAAAATTGGACGCCAACGAAGGCGAGCTTAGGTAAGCTTAGGTGAGTTTAGGTGTGGAGATTGGAAGAAAATATAACAAAAAAAAATATTGAGTCTCGATTGCGCGAGAAACGATCAGAATCTATATCTTCGAACACCAGTTGTAACTTCGTAGGAGTAATCTTCAATGGACATCAGTGCTTCCGGTCGGTCCAGATCCCGACTAATATTCTTCGACGCAAGGAACGAAAACTCCAATCGACGCGAACGAAAGACTCTGTGGGTCGATTGTCGTATGATCTTATACCTGCAATTATCAAGAGTAGCATTTTCGTTTGTACTTTGAACGTCCATTTTTTATCGGACGCGACGTAATTTCTGCGCAGTCGGGAAAAAACGTTCTCCGTCCTCGTGACGTAATGTACTATTCAACAGGAAACCGGTCACGTCTCGACCAATCTTATGTTACGGAAAGATTTTTTAAAAATCTTCCGATTTGTTGCTATTCACAATTGTCACTTTTAGGACCCTCTTTTCGACGATAAATTAGTCGATTCACTAAATCATGATTTTGAAAAATTTCAATGGATAACGACCTTCGCAAGGGATTCGGAAGAAAATTAAAAGCATGGGTTGACGTGGTACCGCCCATCTCGATTCGCTGGTACCACACAAACCCACGGTTATTATAATACTTTTGCCAATTCTCCTCATGTCATCCACGGGACAATCTTGACAAATTTCGTAATGGAGTGGCGAGGTAACCTATCGCTATTTACAAGAATAAGTTCTCATATGTGAAGTCTACCCAATTCGCTGAAATAGAGCGACGAATCCATATCGGACTCTTTTCCGGAATATCGCGGATAATTAAACCGATAGAGCCAGTGAATCCCCGCGCGGAAAAGCGACGACTACGCCGGAACTCCCTTCTCGGTGACCTTTATTTTTTTGTTTCATTGCAACCATTCTTACACTCCCCACAAAGATTTACAATGCTTCATTTTCGTCAGTATTTTTCATTAAACATCGTGATGTACCCACGAATTCGTTTCATCAAGTATCAAATGAGTTCGTGAGTAGTATAATGCCAATTTTTTCGAAACCATGACGGAATACGTGGTTTTTTTGTTCTCTTCTTAAATTCTAGTAGAAACCTTGCTCAACGATTCGCAGACTTGAGATGAACGCAACAACAAAAATGCACAATGAAAATTCTTCAAATCGTTCAACGGACATTGTTACGAGAACTGGACACGGCGTACAAAACGACAAGTCGGAGCTTGATCGAGATGTGCATAGACGGATTTAGCCACACTTTTGCGGTTTCTGCAAATTTTGCTCCGCTTGAAAATACGAATCGCTGACGACTGCGCGAAGCTCTCACACGTTCAAATTTGCAGAGACAGGCATGACGTTTGTTTTGCGCTCTGCGAGTTTGCACTCGCGAATACGTTGCCAGTGTGTCGCGAATAAATGCTTTTCCGTTACGTTTTTTGCGTCGAAAATTATCAGAATTAACATTATTTCTAGCGTTATGAGCTTTTCACATTTATGACGACGAAAGTGTAATAGGAAGAGTAATTATTGGAAGTCCAACTTGACCGATGGAGTACACGCGAGTCTATACGATGAATATAGAATTTTCGTCGTTATATCACCATCGACGTCGCGGGAATATCGAAAAAAAAAAAATGCGTACAAAACTCAGTCAAAGTGGAATTATTTCGTCGTCGTCGTCATGTTCTCTTTGGCGTTGAGATGCGAATCGCGCGTGAAACATCTGTTCAAATTGTCGATAAGGAGAAAAAAAAGAAAACATTCTCGTTACGTTCTGTAACGTACTTGTACGCTGACGTAACGAGTAAGTCGCGCGGCGCCTGAATACTCTCAACACGCGGTGCATCGCTGTACGCTCGGCGTTTCAGATTTTTACTCTTACAAACTTTAGTAGCACCTTTCTTTTCATCATGTACATCATGATAGAGGAACGAAGCGGTTTGGATATAAGAAATAAGCATAAACTAACGATAGTATGTATGATGGCGAACGAAAAAAAAAGCGGACTCGGTCGTCAAGTCGTGAAGATTGAAAAGAAAAATAAACAAAATTAGAGAACGACCGCGTCATGTACGCTCACGAGGAATCTTTCGAGTATCGACGCTCTTAGACGTTCTGGTACGGATTCTTCGGCTGAATCAGGACGTTTGAGTCGCCGGGATTCGCCTGCCAGCCGTACTTCTCGGCGAGGAGATCCTGGTAGTGACTGTAGATGATCAGCCAGAAGTAAATTTGCAGAGCTGTGTTACGGAAAGAACGGATCATTGATTATTATAAATTTTTACGTTTCGATATCTCTACTCTGTTGGAATAAAGAAACTTTGTAATTGATTAATCAGGAAATTTTGTATATTCTAACTACGCGCATTGAACGATGGTTGTAGTGGACATTTGTGGTAAATTGATTATGCACAATTGATGTACCAAAAATTCGGATTAAAGAAAATTTGTATTTGAGGTACAAAAGTTTTCATTGATTTAATTTTTTACTCACTAAAGCGAGTTAAGTTGAAATGAATGTGTACCCTGCACCGCATATTTACGTTTCTTCAGTAAAATTGTTATAGCACTAAATGAATTTTGAGAAAATTTGCGTCACGTTCACCAAACTGGTCATTGAAATCGAATCGTTTCTTGGCACTGTATTTTCACTGTATATAATTTTTAGTAACATTATGTAATATGAAATTCGATTTGAAGGAAAGTTGCATCGAATTTACAAAACTTGCCGCTGACTTCGGATCGTTCTTTGCATTTTGTATTCATTAATAACTCGCATTGGATGCAAAATGAATGTACTCTGGACGACAGATTTACGAATCTTTGGTAGAATTGTTACACCAGAAATTGAAGATGAAGACGATCGCATTGAATTTTTAAAAAACTTGTCAACCACTTAAAATCTTTACTTTACATTTTATATTCGCTGACTACGTGCATCGAATGGAAAGGAATACAGGGTGATCCACAATGAATTTCGTCATTGCTCCCTGGATGACTATTGGACTATTACGCTTGGTGAAATTTTTTCTTATCAATTTTTCGATGATTGAGAATAACGAATGCATCAATGGAAGTGTGAAAAAAAATTGAATCATATTCTGACCGTTCTATCCGTCCGATTACCGAAAATTTTTTTTTTTTGAAAAACCAGAAGTGATTTTTGAGAGTTACCAATGTTCCGCTTGACTGGATGCGAACACTGCAGTCGGATTCGTGTTCAGCGCAAAAAAATACATTAAATTGTTTGGTCATAAGTAACAAATTTTTTGGAATGTTAGATTTGGCCGATAAAAACGCAGTTTTTCTCTTCTTTGAATGGATCGTTACAGTTGCCAAAAACGGGTCTACAACTCCAGCAAATATTCTAAGTAGTGTATTTTTTCCCGTAGAACACGCTGGTCACCTCGGATTCGTCGCTAACGCATCGGGAAGCTGAGAAACTGCTGTTTAAAAATGGCTCCAATCGTCATTTTTCTCAAAATGGATTAAAATCTAATTTTTTTTCGATTGACCTGTTCAGATTATGATTGACGTCTTTTTTCCCGCTGCTCATCAATATGCCAGTTATTTCACTCAAAAATCAATATTTCATAGGTGAAACCGCACTCGGAGTAATTGAAATACAGTTTTTAGTCATTATTTAGGTTTTACTTAACTTTAAACTCAAATGGTTATCGAATTCGTGTTATAACACGAATAAACACATGGTAATAGTTGGTCAAAGTGATTTTTCTTTTGAAATCTTCGATTTGGCCCAAAAAATTCCAAGGGAAATAGAC
>JABFVB010117905.1:0-10860 GCA_018812205.1 Adelognathus sp. PSUC_FEM 10030001 | reverse complement strand
CCTACGAAATTTTAATGGTTCAATCTATTCTCACAGAATTTCGTTCCAATTATCGGTCTATGATAGTCCATTCGTAGACCAAATTTGAGCCCAAATTTAAATTAATGCCAAAATTAGAGCGTGAACTGTGATTTTTCGAAAAATTAAAAATGTCATAATTGTTCAACTCCTTAACGGATTCGCGCCAAATTTACAAACATACTTGTATACTAAATTTCGGCCCGATATATTTTTATGTTTTTTTAGCGTCCTGTTTTTCTTCGCGATTTTTTTCGCAATCCAACGACAATATCCAAGCTTAACTATAGAGCAAATCGTGGGAAACGTTGCTGCAAACTGTGCTCGAGCACAACAGAAGCAAAAAAATTTGTTTTCGACCAATTACTTTAAAAGTACTTATTTGACTTGGTACTTTGTACTTGGTACTTTGTTCGGCCCTTTGCCCAGCTCTGCATAGAGCTTACACAAATATATATACACTCGATCCGGAATACGGTGAAAAAAGGAAAGAAAAAAGATAAACTAACTACAGTTGGTCGGTGTTGAGTGAGTGGATGAGATATATAACTTTCGCGAGGCCTTGAAGAAATTTTTGTTCTCGTTTCGCAGGTGTAGACAATTTTTTGGATGACATCGAATTCATGGTGGGAAGGAGACCGTCGCTGTACTGGCGATATTGCTGGGGATGCCTTACCCCATTGATGCTCTTTGTCATATTGGGATATTTCTTGGCCACTCTAACTCCGCTGACGTACAATGACGAGTACTATCCAATCCCTGCAACTGGTATGTCATTGAATTTCGGTTTTTTCTGCCCAATATTTCCGTGGACGTAGGGTCAATCGCCCATTCACTCAACACCCGCGATTGAATGAACAAAAAATGAAGAATTTTTTTTCATAAAACATCTCACTTGAATGACGACCTAAAGCTACAAATATTTCTCGTACATCGAAACTGAATGAATCGAGTTTTGGCGTTATACGCTGCTGACATCATAGAAATTAAAAAAAAGTTTTCAGTTCGTTTTTTGGAGTAATTTCGTATGAAAAGTCTCGAAACGCTCGCCATTTGGAAGCTTTTTTCGAATTCAATAGCCAGCAGCGGTCATTTTTTATCGACTAGAACGTGAAAAAGTTCATTTCTTCAAATTTCACAAGTAATCCTCACAAGGAATTTCCTTTCCCAAAACATGAAAAATCGTTCATCAAGATTCTGGAGTGCAACATCAGTGTCCCGTACCAAGAAACGTCTTTTCATTTCTCCAATGGTCAACTGTTTCGAAATTTCACGAAAAATATGTAAACATGCAATAAAGAAAAAAGAATCCACTTTTCAAGTAGAACTTTCAAGTTGCACATTCGTATAAAACTCATCGTTACACGCGACAAAAGTTACGGTCGCATTTTACGCGAGAAATAAATTCCAAATTGAAACAAAAATTCAGGCTATTCGCCGCGAGTTCAAAGTCGCGAGAATTTCACTTTACTGTCACTACAAGTATTTCAATTTGGCGAAAACGTTTTGTTTCGAAGGCTCGAGTTTTGTGAGATCTCACTGTATCATCCCGAATGACGTCTATAACAGTGAGTGTAGCAAGGACCATGTATAGACTGACACACCGTGACATACTCACGGAACATCATATCTACATATGAGGCACTATATCGATAACATTCCGAACGAGTGCGTACACGGTATCCATTGCAGAACTATTTCAATATATGTTACCCCGACCATTCTTTTTACTTCTCGCCATAACGTCTTCGCAGTTACGGTGGAAGTGCATTCGAATAAAAATACCAAGTCCAAGTGAATCGATAATTTCATCTCCATTGCACCTTAACTGTGCGACTTGCGAGAGACGAGTTTTTTGCCCCGCCATTTGCAGTGGTGAATTATCTAATTGCCGTCTGAATTTCAGATCAGACGAGGTCGTCTCGGCTGTTGCTAGGAAACTCGGTTAGAAAAAGTCCTCGAATCGGACGGGACTTCTTGGCTGTCACGAGTTGGGGCTACGAGGGTGGAGGGAGAGCAGAGTGAATGAAAACCACTCGGTAAGCTCGGCGCTCGCTTCTTCCCTACAGTTTTCTTACGCTTGCTGATGTTCTCGATCCGAACGATTCGATCGCACGACGGGCCACAGACGGTCCGGGAAACTTGTAAGATCAGAGACCCCGCGAGACTGTGCTTGGCCATGCGGGATTGCAGACGAAAAACACTCGCGAAAGGAGAGAAAGGAATGTGCCCATCCGGCTTACGGGAAATCTCAGCGGATTTTCCTTTCAGCGAGACTTCCTCGTACTGATTTTTTTTTTCTCTCGCGCACACTCTCGTTGAGAGACTCGAAGATCAAGATTTTCTTCGAACTGGCGTCCCCATTGGACCGCGTACACGGCTTTCTTTTCGAGATTACTATACGAAGTGGAGAGTGCTACATGCGTGAAAAGCCAGAGGGTTTGCACCCTCGCACAACAATTCGGCAGAAAGTCCGACTTTATTTTCCTGGCCCGTTTATCTCCGCAGACATATAAACGATGGGGCTCCAAGATGATGGGATAATGGATGATCGGCTGCGAAAACTTGAGTTTTCGCAGCAAAAGTACGAGTTTGCGAAGTTATTGCACAACAGAATCATTCACACCCCGCCCTCAAGGCAGTTCTTGCGGGAGTGGGTATAATCGGTAGGAGGGAATAGACGAGGTAGCGCGCGGCGTGAAATGCAGCCGGCGAGGCAGCGACTGTGAAAAATTTATCGGAATTTTCGATTCATCTTCCATTCGGCACGGTCAACCAGTCTGATGTCGAATCACTATCTTCGGAATAGTACATTAATTTGATTAACCGGTAATTTATTCTTTACTCTAGTCCACGTGTACTAACTCATGGTTCGAATCCACGATCTAGTTCTGCTTTCCTATCCTCAAAGTGTAAGATTAATTCGTAACCAAACGGTAGAAAAATCGGAAATAATTCACACGTGCTCTGGGAACCTTAATATTCAATTTAAACCCAAATTTGTCGGGCTACCTACATTTGCTCTGAATGCAAGAACAACCTCAAGGAAGAATTTTCATCTATCGATTTAGTTTACTCTTCTACAAGCATATGAGCGATGAATTCAATCTATGAAAAGTCTCTATAATAATTACAAAATGTTTACCCAAGTTCTTCCAACCAAACAGACGAATGGAAACGGGTGCCTCACTGGTGAAAAAAAAACTGGGAAATCATTTACGCTTGTCACAAAGCGTATATGTGCAGAGATGAAAAGGGCAAAATGTTAGCTCGACAGTTCAAGATTCGCACATCAAGAATCGTCAAAGTTTGATCATTTTTATGTGAACTGTAGTTTAAACTGCTATTCGGTTGATTCATAATCATTTATCGTTGGACGCGGTAAAAAAACATACATCATCGAAATTGCCTCATACATATACTTCAGCTGAACACATATTTCTGATGTAAGCGACTCTTTAAAAAAACACTCGGGAATCACGTGTGTTTAAAATTAAACAAACTGGATATGTTCACGACTTTTTTTGGGGTCTAAATACGAGGGAGTACGATTGAGAAATCTGCCGATATCAGCTGTGAATTATTGAAACTTCGGTGGACCAATAGATGTCAGAGCCGGAACATGATTTGACCGATGTATCGGATTGAATTTGTGAACTTTTCATTTATTCCAACCGATGAGAATCGGTGTTCAACGAATATTGGCTAAAATAGAGAGGGAAAAAACGAGCTTGCAGTAGGCGGAGCAATGTTTGATGCATCGGTTAATAAAATTTGATGTAAAAAGCCGCGGTGCACACCTAATTGGAGTGACTCTGCAGCTGGGAGCAGCGACGCAGCAGCCGGGCAGGCAAAAGCTCTCACTGCCAACCTTTCCCCCGCCCCCGGTAAACGTTATTACGTTGACACAATTTGTCGTAAAAACTCACCGTTCGCCGAGCACAGGGAATTACGCCCGTAGAATACATGTGGCGATAAGTACTGATGGTGAGGATTCGTCGGCGTAGGCGGATTTGTTCGACTCGGTGCCGATGTTGTGATCCACGAGGGTGCAGCATCCTTCCTGATAGTCCGCTCCTCAACTGTGGAGGACACGGGATTCTCGTTGGTCACCCGCACCTCTATTCCCACAGTCTGTAAAAACAGAAAAAACGAAATAACCATCTAGATACGTTACTGTAATTGGTAGAGTGATTGTAGGCGTATGGGAGTTCAGAACGAGCATCAGCATTATCTGCCAGTATCGCTTCTGTAACCGTGTATCGATCATCTTTCCAGGAACTATGTATGAAAATTTGATCGATTCATTCGTATGGTCCCCAAATCCAGACTATTCAACCCATTCTTACTAAATTCAATACCCATTATTCTATGACTTCAGTTAACACCTGAAAAAATTTCGAGTCCGATAACTCAAAATTTGCCCAAGCTAGAGCGCGACCACACGTTTTTTCTGACAAATTCCAAAAACTCAAATCTTCGCCAAATCTATGTCTCTCTACTTGTTCATGAAAATCTCGAAAAAATTTCACCGAAAAAAAGCTTTCTCTACGAGGAAGCAAAATCTTGAAAATCGCAAATTTTCCCCTTTCTTCTTAATTTTGTGTTTCATTTTTTAATGTTAAATACTGCATTCATAAAAATGTTCGATTCTTTTTTTTTCATCATAGGTTAGTCACAAATAGCTTTTGTCGTTGAGAAGGCATCTTGGGTACACTTTTGGCTTCTCCATAGAATAAGCTACGTCAGTGAACGAATATAATTGAAAGACAATGTGAATTTCAATCACAACCATTATTTTTTTTACATAGTCGTAAATTTCTTCCTCTGACGTCCCTGAATTGATTGCCGATGATGTGTTGCAATTAGCCCCTGTTGCAACTAGCCTCAGTCTCCTCCACTCTGTTGCATAAAAGACGTATTTTTCGTGATGCTGCCATTATTTATACGGAAGATGTGGAGTCGAACATTATGAGCAATGATTCCTCAAGCCATATAAATTATGAATTCCCGTTACGCATCGTGTGAACATTCACGTTCAATATCTTGAAAAAAAATATTATAATTGGGTCGAATATTCATCCAGAAAAAGCAGAAACAACTCATCTACGAGCTGCAGACATTTCGGATACTTTCCATTATTTTTAAAATCACGGTCATCAACGTTAGACTGCTCTCCTTAAATAAGTACTCTGATATGCAGCTTCTCACTATTGTGATACCTGGTGACTAAAGAGAGTTTTCAACGTAAACAGAGTCGAAAAAAAAGTTCGCCGATTGATCTTAACCCGATTTCCAGTTGTGTCGTACTGCAATTTATCCAAAATGTGTCCTTCGAACCAAGCATAACAGATGGTAATTTTTTGTACGTTTCATGTTCTCCATATTTGACACTATGCCTATCCATATTTATAGATAGCAACACAATCAGAAAGAAAATGTATTGCTCAATGAACGTAGAGGAATCAACAACTACGGTGAGTTTCATCAATGAGTCTTTGCCATAGTAGGTAGTCCGATGATGACTCTTCCGACCGCGGTCGCACATTCGATATGCAAGTAATGAACGAGCGTGCTTTTATCCGAACAAGATTCACTGATGCATTTTCATGAACGTTATTTCACGACAGCCAATTCAATCAAGCTCAATTAATTGGAGCGCATGGAAATAACAGAAAACAACTGATATGATTGAATCATTTTTGCTGGGGAAAATATGATCGCGAATGTGATAATGATTTCGCTAATAAGTCCCGGAATGATAATATTGCTGTTTGCTATGGCCAAAGTCCGTCTTGTTGAGAGAAATCCTCCACAATGCTCCATTATTCCAGCACGGAATTAACTGTACCGTCAGCTTCGATTGAATTGCCGTAGCGCCGAACATTACGGATGCACACTGAAACTTGCGGACAAATTTCCGCGAGAATAGCAAACTTTTACGTCATTACTGACACGCTTACGTTTTTCCACGGAATGGTTTTATATGCCGCGAGACTCGGCGAGAGCAATGTGTTGAAGCTATTCCGGTGCCATAGGTTCGATTGATATTTGTGCAATGAAATACTTTTTTCGAAAACGACTGGTATTCATTGAGTACACACGCGGAATTCAATTAAAATCGAATATCGTTTCCATGCTATCGCGCCTAGCGCGAAAAAACATTTTTATCCGACTGTTTTAACAACACCGACAACATGAAAATAAACTATACAGCCAGGTCGCTCTTTACATACCGTGACACATAATTATGTTGCGATTCGTTACGTCATCGAAACAAAAATTAATAAGTTACCGTCCTTATCCGCAAAAAAAAAAAAATTACAGCGAATTTTCGCAGTCAATTTGGCCAATGTAACAATTCTTAATACTGATCAGGATTGCGAATGACGACGAGCTAGTGTAAAGTGATTCGACTAATTAGGTTCCACGCATATTCTCAATCGTATTAGTCTGTCGAATGACGTTACCAATCATCAATTTTTTGAAAATTTAACATTTTCTTCCTCGAAAGTATGCAATATTTGGAACTATTTCAGCTTCACAAAAGATCGAATGGACCACGAGGACATGAAATTATAATCGCAATTATTACCCCCAAGAAATATCTTCGATGTGAAAAAAAGTTTCGCCAAGTACAATGGGAGTGGCTTTCTTGTTTTTCAATAATAGTCGAACTTGTGAGATTCAGTATTCCAAAAAAGTTTCGGATATCGTAAAAAATGCTAAGTGTAAATAGCATGAATCGATGAATCAAAACCAATCATATGAATGGTATATGAGTACACATAAATCATCATAAAGATATTGTGACTCGACTACTGCAAGTATAATATTGCATTCTCGTATGAGATGGTTGAGTAAAAAGAACTATCGGAAAAAGCATCGCTACCATATTTTTCCGACCAATCGAGTGATCCGTAAAAATATTAAAGCCGACATAATTTCGTCCTTATTTCATCCACAGAGAGCTTCCTCTACGACGAGAGGCAATGACTAAAGATAAAAAATGCCACGCGAGAGAAGCTATTTTTGTATCGATAAAAAAGCACGCGACGAAGTGATGTGGAAGTTTTCAATTATTCGCATTTCAAGAGACAGGACGTTTCGTTTGATCGAATTTTTCAAAGCATGGCGGCGCAGATGGCGACAAAGAGTTTCGAGGTCGTTAAGTTTTGTGTGACAAATATTTCGAAGCTAAACTGAGACCGTGAACTACCGTCATCCATCTAGAAGCGGGAGTCTGAAAAGTTACACAGCATTCGGTCTCATTACGAGGATGAGGAAGAGATCTGAGGGGAGAAGGATCTTTCTTGCCTGTGCACTGAGCACGCTTCCAACTCGACCGTGAGTTTTATAATGGAGGTGTGACGATATATTCCAGAGTTCGAGCTGCAGAAAAGCGGGAGACACGTATGTATGTATACATCACAATTCATACCACCGGATAACGAGAATGAACGAGGTCATTCTTCAAACTTAGAAACATCTTCGCCACTGCACTTGAATCGCTCAATCGTTGAGACAAATTGAGTATTCCGTGGGCCCTGAAGTAAACCCGAATGACAAGTGGCTTTTAGATCTGACTCATGATTTTGCTTTTTATGGAAAGAATGAATATTCACTAAGTGAGAATGGAAAACTTTGTGTACTTGGCACTATCTGTTGGGGAGTTGTCTTTCTATTTCACAACTTTTTTCGAGAAAAAAATCACTCACGTTAATGTTCTTGCCTCATGTTTCTTTTGCACCATACATGGTGTTTTTTGGACGATTTCATAACTTTTCGCGAAGTGATAACAAACAAATTTCAACATTTTGGCAATAACCTACCACCGCGGCATTACAATTGACTGTAACTTTGTTATTGGTGAACCGATTTGAATGATCTTTAGACAGCTCATCTGTATGACCCTGAAGATGTCTCATGTGGAATTTCGAATTTTTTCCTCCGTAAGCAAAAGCGCGATTGTTCGTTTTTACAGAAGATTATAAGGAAGCAATAAGATGTGTACGAATTTTTCGAATCACTAATCAATAATTATTGAGAATTTTCGGAGCCATCCGATTTTGCACAAAAATGTGACTGTTCAAACAAATCGTAGGGATTTTTTTTTTCAAGGCATCATTTCAAATCACTAATTATCAATTGTTGAAAACCAAATTCCTTGATTTCATCCGACGTAATACAAAAAGGTGATTGATTAATCGAATTGCAGAGAAGAAAAATGTTATGGGATTATTTTGAGTCATCCATTAACCATTGTTTCATTTGCATGCCGGTCAGGCTTTATACAAGAAAGGGATTGTTCAACCAAATTATACACATAAAATTTGTTACCCAATTGTATTAAGTCTCAAGTCAACAATCGTCATGGACGTTCGTGCGCGAACGCCTTCACACAAAAGAGTTCCTGTTGAAACAAATGATACGAACATTTTTCGAACCGTGGTAGAATCCTTATAGGATGAAACGTGGGTAAATAAATTTCTAGATTTATGTGAAATGATGCGCATAAGATCTCGCGAGACGCTATCGCATCTCTCAATTTTAATGGCCTTGTACCATTTATACGCAAAAAATGATTATCGGTTCTAATACAAAAAATCTCTCGCGCTGCGGTCTCGGGATTTTTTTCAGCAAAACATATTAACCGTTGCTACGCAACGGAACAATCGGAAAAAACCCGGTAATTTCCAAGTTCGAGGGGTGTTCGGCTGATTGTTTTTTCATCCTCAATTTCGACCAATAAGATTGCGGTATTTAACATGATCACGACGTGACGCACTTTGACGTTTCAAACATTCGCATAGTTTATAAGTGACAGGAAAATTATTGTTTATCGCTCAGCAACATAAATGGAAAATTTGCAAAAAATTATCGATATAATTTCGACCTAGTTGTACCACGTGATGTTAAATACCGCGCTCTTATTATCATACCTCAAATAAATTAAAGATTGCTTGACCGTTAATAGTATCGCACCTGTGTCACTTGTTGCGAGGAAGCGCGACACCGGGGTGCAAAAAAAGAAAATGGGAATACATCGTAGAACATTGCTATGGATACACAAGTTTGGATCCAAAAGGTGTAATGCGTATACAGCGATGGAGAGTGCCAAAAATAGAAAGGGTCCTTGTGTCTATCCCCGTTACACAAAGTTCTCGAGGTTCGAGCTCTCGAGGTTCGAAGTAGCTGAGAAATGATTCCACAGGGAATGAAATTTAGCGGGAGGAAAAAAGTTAACGGGGGGGTTTCGTCTCCGTCTGCTGTGAATAAACAGAGGCGGCAAAGGACACAAAGCTACATGACCGAGCTAGGAATTATTTTACCCTACGCCGGTGAGTTTTAGACCCTCACTGCCGTCGAAACAACCCCCCAGGGAGTAAAAATACTCTCAGATGACTAAAAAGAAAACCCTGCATGTTCCGAAATTGTCTCCCGCAGTCTATGTATTTGCGGCTGGAAAAAAAGCCCCCAAAAAAAAGGTCAATCTATACAGATATTAAGTAGAAGAATCACGATGAGCAGTAGCGGAACCCAAGTATGCAGTTTCAAGGTTCACGGTATTGTTGAAAATGTAAAATTTCAGAAAGCAGCAATGTTTGTAAAAATGGTTCCAAGATCGTGAATTATGGAGATTGAAGCCGCGGTACTGATATATCATCGCAGGGAGGCAACGATGGTTGTGCAAAAGAAAATCACAGCCGCCGATATGTTGAAATGGTTTCTCCACTCTTACACCGAAAATGGGGTTTTACGCACCGTGTGAAATAAAATAAGAAACGTAACATTATAATGATATACCAGTTCATTTTATTGTTCCAGTTCATTGCTTGGAAGTTTGGTGCTATGACCTTCCAACTATAAAAAACCTCCACCGCTGTCACTGCTGAGTGCACCACAAATTCTCGTGAACCATGCTACGAATCGTACCTCTCTACGAATAAATTCCTCTGAATTTTCCCAGCCCATGCTAGTTCGAAACGACACAGCATTATCAAGTTTCACATTTTCTGATTATTCTCTCGGTTGACTCGCTCTTTTGAAAAAAAAAAGTTAATACCAGTCTTTTCCGTAATTCGATATGCCATGAACGTGATCAGTTGTATCAAATTCGTGAACAAACATTGGCTGCGATCAATGTTGAAGCTAAAAACGATCGGTGCCAATCCAAAGTACTAGCATTTTCTTTTCTAGTTTTGACTATGAAAACATTGACTTCCGCCACGACCTTGGTTGACCACTTTCATCGTGCTTCACCCTGCTCACAGTTGCAACGGGAGCCCTCGATAAAACGAGTGCTTTCACTATCTTCCGATGCGTGTAATAATAATACTATATAACCGAGATGATTTTTTCCTTGTAATACAGCGCGCCCCGCCAAACGTCAATTCAATAGTTATTGATCGCACGATGGGATTTCGATAGCCATCCACTATGAAACTCGGCATATATCCTCTCGACTTTAACAAAGGAGAGATTTAGCCCAGATTTCCATTCCCCACGAGGGAAATGATATCTGCAATTCGACGACTCTGAAAATAGCGCATCCGCCCGATGTATTCGTGAATTGGAAACAACGTCTGTGAAAAATATATATATCTCTCTATATTATGAAACGATTTCGCCGCCGCCGTGTCAGGAATCGAGAAGACCCTCCTTCAGCCCTTAGAATAATTAGGAACTAAGTCATCCTTTGAGAGCCCCCCTTGAGCCCTTATCATTCTAATAATAATAAGGGCTCAAGGAGGACTTAGGCCCTTATCATTCTGGGGGCTCTCGAAGGGGGACAACATAATCAGAGCTCAAGGGGTGGCTCTCAAAGGGTGACTCAGTTCC
>JABFVB010117794.1:0-10861 GCA_018812205.1 Adelognathus sp. PSUC_FEM 10030001 | reverse complement strand
CTGTTCGTTGCGCCCCGTAATAATGATCGTTGAGCAAACACACTCGGGACGGAGTGGGCACTTGAAAAATGTGCAACTTTATGTATATACGTATTACGCTGTATCGTGAGGGAACGAAGTCCGAGTAAATTCACAGAGCGAGTCGCTCGCATTTTTATTTACGCGCTTCAACTTCACGGTCTCCCATGGGGATTGGCGTGAATGCTCGGTGTGGCCTCGGTGATGCACTCCGGAGCGACGCAAAACATCCAATTAAACGCGAAACAACTTGCCATTTAATTGCGCCGATATGCGAACGTCGAGAGAACGAGAGAAACGTGAAAGATTCAATTCCTCGTTGAATTCAAATTCTCTACTACATCTGCTCGCAGCGTCCCCTTGGAGTGACACTTCATTTTCCTGCGCCTCGTTTCCTTCTTGAAAAGAAACAACAAAAAAAACCTCTCGTTCTCGAACGAGCTTCCGCAGGGCTCTTAATTAATTTTTCGGGTCGTCGGTGCGTAAGACAAACTCTCGCTACGTATAACGAACTTCTTCATCGTGCAAGAGTATCGGCAGATAATTAGAGGAAAGAACGACGAAGGATTGAGAAAGAAGATTTTGAAGAATCCACGACGTGATCATATTCACAGACATTTTTACGGACAATTATTTTGGTGCCATGAAAAATTTAAAGATCCTTTAAAATCAATTTCTGCCACTTTACAACACAATAACTCTCCTCAATGACTCTGGCTTGCATTGAAATTTGGGAACAGTATTATTAGGACAAAATGTAGTCACTTCTCTATGAGAAAATCTCATATGGGAAAAAATGATTTTATCGGGATACGATGCTGTAAAGAATGGGGTGCACAACTGTCGTAATCTTTGAAGCTCGTGTGTCGAGATTGACAGAGATGGGAGCAAAGAGGGTTGTATATAGGTGCGAAAGACTCTTTGCTTTTTGCTTTAGAGGGGCATCACTCGAGCGCGGGATCCAATTTACGGGTTGTGCGAGGTTGCGACAAGGCCGGATGCTTCGGTATAGCGGAGCTTACTCGGTGTAGGCCAAAGGAGTTTATAAGCCAACGCTGTGAGTACACGACAGTACAGCGAAATATGCATATAGCTCGAGGCTCGAGGCGTGTGAATTGTAGTACTCGCGCGCGAGCAACGCCGGAGCTGTAGGCTCTTCGCTCATGGCAGTGAAATTTTATCGTCACCCGGCACGTTGTCAACAAGCCTGAGGAACGAAGACTGAGAATGCCGATACAGAGATGCGATGAAAAATAAGTGATGTTCAACCCTTCTCAGCTACTCATCCCAAGAAAATTTTCTTACCTCTCACACTACCCTCGAGTATGGATAACGTAGCGCAAGAAAAGCAATGAAGATATTTTTCACCAATAGCATGATGGAGTTAGAGAATTACAGAATAGGAGCGAAGTCGCTTGGCGCTGAAGTTGAGAATGTATGTAATAAAAAGTGGAAGAAAAAAAAAATGATCCGGTATTATATCGCGAGATGTACGAGGCAGAACGGAGCAAAAGACTCGGGAGAGTCGCGAGGATGACGAAGGGAATACCCGCGAAGGGAAGTAGAAGGTACACCGTCGCCGAAGGAAAGAAGACACTCGTCCCTCGGGGAGGTACAGATATACTGCTGCTGGAATGAAAAGGTGAAATAATATATATGAAGGGATGTAGACTGATATTTCTCAGTGGGACTCGAAGAAAAGAGCTCTGCGGTAAATTAAAAACAAACAGAGGAAACGAAGTTCGAGTGGTATTACGGAAAAAAAAGAGAGGAAGACAGTCGCTCGAAGCGCCATTCAATCAACATGGAGCTCGAGGATTTTCAGCAACCGCGGAAGTCGGAATGAACACTGTAGGGTCATTGAAATAAAGACGTTCATCTTGAATATATAAAAAAAAGTGATTTCGTGTCGTGAAGAAGACTCAAATTTGTCAAATTGACATTAATCTCCATCATGCAGATGTTTTATCGAGGTAATATTCAGTTTGTGTTGCTGTGGACACACTTTGAGGGAATTTCTGTAGTCGACGACGGAATTTCCCACGAATACATTCACTCCAGCTCGCTCGAGGGTCGAATGAATTTTTTCTCAATACATTTTCCATTTTCTTTAGAGACATTGGAACTTGAGGCATGTTTACTTTATCTACAGTATTCAAACTTACGGTTGGCAATGATTTTTACAGACAGCAAATTTACGGTACTCACCTGTAACAGAAAGAGAATAAAACATGGTTAATTCCAAACGACAACTTTTTGAACGTAGTGTACTTCACATTTATGTTTGACACGAACTATTCAGTTTAATCGATAGGCACTTACTAATAAACGAAAAAAAAACATTTATATATTGACGTCTTTTTTCCATTCAGAAGTATACAAATGGATTAGACAAGTTCTGTTTATAATATGATTTTCCTTTCTTTCGCAATTCGGGGACGTGGCGTCTACCCGACGTTCGATCGTAATGTACCGTTGGAGGAGAGTCCGATGACTCGACTCGATAAGGATTCATACAATGCAGAACAAGTTTTCCACTCAAATCATCTTATTCTTGTGCCTTACATGGATTTAACGCAGATTCATATTCGGCGGATGTTCCAATGGGTAAATATGGCGAATAAAAAATTACATTGCAGTTGCGTGTTTCTATCGAGAAGAAAAAACTTGTTCAAAAATCCCACTAGAGTTATTAGAGTTGAGGATTGTTCGACGCTTGACGAGGACTTCTGATCTTATAACCGATGCGGTAGTGTTGCGCGCGTGAGAAACTCCCCTGTGCTTGGCCGCCTAGCGGACGCGGGCCGGCACCTAGTCAGCCCGTTGGTTCTGCAATCGCGATTCCATCACACTATAAAAAGATAACCCTACGGCTCAAAGTATAATTATATCAATCAATCAAGCTGACTGAAAGTCTCATTGGAAAGTTTCCATTGGTAGTCAATGCTGTCACCAACACGCCGCGCACTTCACAAAACTGGAAATGAATAACAATATTGATTGAGAGTTTATCACTCGTGATTCGTTGAAAATTCATATTCAGTTGGATTTCTTCAATAACATGGAATAAAATATAAATGGCACATGTATATCTGTGGTGATAACCAGAGAGAAATGTATCCGAGTACGACCCTACCACGCATATCTCTCACTCTCGCGGTGAACATTAATTTACTGCTAATTAATATTCGTTAATTAACTCACCACTAATTGGT
Organism: Adelognathus sp. PSUC_FEM 10030001; assembly: GCA_018812205.1. NCBI lineage: Eukaryota > Metazoa > Arthropoda > Insecta > Hymenoptera > Ichneumonidae > Adelognathus > Adelognathus sp. PSUC_FEM 10030001. Next base: position 7,628 of record JABFVB010117794.1, on the reverse strand, counting down.
ATCGTCAAATGAATTTATTATGAATCATACATTGATGAGTCGATTCTTGTACACGGCGGCGGTGAAATCTTTTTATAATAAAGAGAGTTATGAAATGAACAATCCATTTATTCAACAATTCATATGCGATCCATTATATCAACCGTGATATAATGTATCGCATATGAATTGTGAGATATTTGTGAAAGACCTTCTCCGGTGTAGAAATGGAATGGAAGAAAATGAAACCCAAATGTGTTGAATACTAGTATTTGTTGTTCACGATCAATGGAATTTCGTTACAGCCGACGCAATAAAAAAATTCACAGATATTCTCTGTAAATCTGTATTTTTCTCACAACTCGTTCGAATACTCTCATCGGAGCATCAAAATACCGAGTCGTTCCGATTTCTTCAATTAGATAAGACACAGAGAAAAATTCAACAAAGAACAGAGTATACATCTCCGCAAATGGAAGAAAAGTTCCCGACAAACAAAATCGTTGGTTCTGCTGGGAAAATGTAATTCCAACCTGAAATAGGATTGCCCGATGGTGGATAGTCAGCCCGATTTGAAGGGATTGCGATGCCGACGAGAGAAATTCGCTTACTTGTTAGATTTTCCAGGATAAATGGCACGTGGGCGAGACTGAAGAGTGAGGAGACGACAATATTCATTCGGCCGGGAATGAGGGATGCTTCTATTTCCGTTACTAACCGGAAGAACCGGCAGTTTCTCAGTTTCGGCGTCGTTCATCCGACTGTGCAACGTTTCCCCATCCGATGTGTCCTAACACTGTGTGAACTATTACCATTACGTACAACTCCGTGCACGATGCTGGAATCTTTTTGAAGTACAGTCAATTCGCGACTCATGCGCAAAACTTTCCTTGCAGTTTGTGCGTGTGTGTTTGTGTCTGTGGCGTGGTCGGAGAATTGAAAATTTCCTTACCGTCGAGAGTTGAATAACCCGTCCACCCCTCGCCGAAGCCATTTCGCCTCTGCATAATGCAAGTAAAGTGCACGAAGCGACGCTCGAGATCGATATTCGATAGTCAATCATCCGATTGCTACGAGACTCGATTTCACAGCTGCAAGAAATTCGTGGTTATCTGCCGCAGTTTTGTTCAAACCAGATGTCCCATTTCCGCGAGCTCATCGGCTCATTCTCTCGCTCGCCGAATCGGGCTTTGGCGACAATTGCGATAATAGCCGGGATTGACTGATCGAGTCGAGCCCATTACTCTTTCATCGAATATCCGATGAATTATCGGTACTTTGTCCGTCTCGGCGGTCCTTGTGCTCTCACAAATTGCCATCTAATTGATTCGAACGGTCGGTGAAATCGTTGTCGAGACGAAATTTTAAGAGGGAACCGAGCAAAGAGGGGCAAACGTCAATTGGGAATAGGTTTTTGTTAAATCTTTTAAGAGTAAGTTCTCTGAACTGTGAGAACATATTTGAAAGAAATTCAAAGTTTTTTTACCCTCAGTAGTGATAATGATACTTAAATATATTCATTTGGTATTTATAGCCAACTTCACTGTTCGATTCGAATGAAATTTTTATCAAGCTGTAGCGTTTCGACGCCGAGTACTTGAATTTTTTTTCTTGGTGCGACGCTACCGGGTATGCTTTGAAAGATACTTCAAACAATGCAGAACATTTTTTGTCGGTTTTAAATTTAGGGACTGAATGACCACATTCGAAACAACCAAATTTACCCTTTTTCCAACTTTTCGAGCAAAAATTTTGGTTGATACTCTCAAGATTATGCAATTTCTGTAAAAAAATAAAGTCCTCTAGTGCGTTAGAAGGAAAAGATGCATGAAAAGAAGTGGCTACTGGCGCAACCGCAACTCGCCATTTTCTCATCACGAATGTTGATGTCACGTTAAGCTGGGATGACGTGACTTGGTCAATTAACGAGTTCCGAATTGTTTGAATAATTATAAATTATATTACTTCGAGAAATACCGATACCAGTTTTTGTTTCTGTGACTATTCATCATTTTAGTTCGTCAAATACTGCAGCATTGAGCGTTAATTTTACGAAAAAACGACTCCAATCTAAAATTTTTATGGCAAATGCGCAATGGTATTATATTGAAGTGTAAAATTTACATCTTGAAATTCCTATCATCCTCGGCAACATTCATTCAACTGTCTCGTTATGTACTTTTCACTCGGATACTCACACTCGCGTTAGGAAACATGCTCGCGAGTTCTCAAAGTTTGGCTAAAAATCGAACTTTTTATGTATTTTTTTCTCACATGCACCCGACAGATTTCAACAAAATCTGGGCATGAATACATCTCGTGTTAACAGGATAAAAAAAGGATACCTCCCGACACGGGTGCACGGGTCCGTGTATGAAACATAAAGAAAGTTCAATTATTCGACAAACTTTGAGGTGCCGCTTTACCCACTAGATATCAATCTTGGCTGATAAAAAAAATGCGTGTCCCTGAGATATTCGAGTACTACAACACATATATCTAAATGATCAAAATCGGGATGGGACCCTTGGAAATGTTTGATTTTCAGTTGTAAAGTTTTTGTTGCGAATGTCTACGCATAACGAGATTACATTCGTTTCTCGCTCGCCAGCGAATCTTCTTCAAGACAAAATCTATGTATGAAAACCGATAATTATGTTGCTGTAATACCTTTGAATACGTTATTCATGCGATTTGACCCACGAAAAATTAGAGAGCCATACAACGAGTGCAAACTCCATCGTGCTTCAGGATGCACCGAGCTTTCGAAGCATGCAAAGCAGACGGGAAAAAAACATTTTTGTATACATTATCATGATATTTCAACACCAGTCCCCGAAGTATACAAATTACACACTCGAGGGCCTCCATTGGCCCTTCGAGGCGTGCATTCCGCTTCTTCTCTTGCTATTGCATAATTAATATCGGTGTGTGTGTGTGTGAATTCTTTCTTCACAAATGCTCATACGCGCTAGCTGGTTTGCTTCGCACGTTCTCCACGCTATGAAACATCAATTCAATCGGTCTGGAAAGTGAATTACACTCGTACTTTGATATACGAGGCACAGCACGTGGGGCGGGCAGGATAGTCGCAATTAGGAGGTGTCTCTGATATTCAACGAGGTGGGTTGTCAGAGACCCGCAGGAATCGTCGCACATGTGCGCGAGAACGGTGTGTTTTCGCGACTGCCGCGAGGGTTGGCTGAATCCGAGGGTGTCAGTCGCCGTGCAAAGTTGAGTGGAGCAAGCAGAAAAGGACGGACAGAGGAAAGCTTCACGGCTTTCACCGGCAGTGAATTGAGAATGAGCATTCTCTCTCGGCTCGGCTAACCCTCCTTGCTCAGATCTTCGCTAATGGTTTACAAACATCATGTGCGAGGGAGCAAAATCGTTGGAACGGTGTGCGTAAAGTTGTTGCAACAACGGGATGGTGATGGAGAGGTACCGTCTGTAGCTGTGGGGCTTTGGTCTGTGGACAGAGTGAGAAGCCACGAAGGCAACGAACCCATACGTACGAGGGAGAGCAAAGGGCCTGAGAGTGGCCAATTAGGTACGAATTCACGAATCTCGGGTGTTATTGTTCTCGACTGTGAGATCACAGATGGCCAACGGGCTACTCGTTTTTGCAATTTTCACTTAATTGTTTGCAGACTCTCTGCTATGAATTTTCGAATTTTATTACGCGATCATACCACACAGTGCAGACTTTTTTGCATCAATGTCTGGATATGGATTTGAGGTGATTACAGTTTTTCGCTTCCTCAAGGAGCTTTGTACACGTGAATTTTTTTTTTCCTAGATTTTCATGCAAACGTGTTCAGAATGTTCTCAAACGTCGAGAAATCACATTTAGAAAAAGTGTCCGGATGTATGTATGTATGTGTGTGTGTGTGTGTACGTGCAAATCACTTAACTCTCATAACTTGAGAACGGCTTGAGGAACGGAGCTCAAATTCGCGTCACATATTGAGGGGTCGATACCACATGCTCAGTCAAATTTTTGGTGAAATCTACGCAGTTCTTATGTTTTTACATGATTTGAAATTTTTTCGAAAATGTCTGTATACTCTCTGACTTTCGCAAATTTTGAGATATCGGGATAAAATTTGGTCGACAAATGGGTTATCATGGACCGATAATTGGTACTAAATTTTGTGAAAATCGATCGGATCATGGAAATTTAATAGGAAATTGAATTTTTCGAATTTTTTCAAAAATTAGTATTCCAATTCGAGTACGAGTTCCGATTTTATTGAAAAAATTTGAGATATTAGACAAAAAATTAGTACAAAGATGAACAATAGTCATAAACTGAGAGTTAGAAAGTAGCACATCACGAAAGAAACTTGTTTGAGGACGCCAAATGTTATAAACGTAATGTCCCGTAATGTTCAAATTCTCATATCGTTCACTCGTGCTTTTTTTCCAAAGCTTAGTCTGAGAGAAAGTGTTTTCGTTTATGTTCCACAGTTTCTACAGAGAACAAGTTTTGTGTAAGTGAAGAATACATGAATACAGTGAGTGTATATTCTTATGAGTATCTCAAATTTGATGCTTGAATAACCAGCCAAGTCACGAACAGAACTTGTTTCAGAAGTAAAATATCGATTTGATATAAAAAATGAGATCGACATTTTTTTTCAAAAAAAGACTAAAACGCGTCGATGCTATGCAGAAATTGTATAGTTCTTAAAGGAGTATTTTTATAGTATTCTTCGAGTTGATGGATCATCGAGTATCTTCTGTAAAGATTTTTGACCCGGCAGTTAGGAGGCACTTTTTTCTTTTCCTTTTATAGTTACGTCATTTCACCGTCATTATTACTTTGTAACCAATATGTTGTTATTGAAGGAGGCCGATATGGAGGACGTAGCAGCGGTGGTGGCGGCGGTTCTCGAGGTTTCGGTAGTCGCGGAGGTTCGCGCGGTGGATCTCGCGGCGGCGGCGGTGGCCGCGACATGGGCGATCGTGGAAGATCCGATCGCGGCGCTGGAGATCGCGGAAGCAAATGGGGCAGCAGTAACAGCGGTAAGTTGATCGTATCAATCTCGATTAAACCTTCGAGCCATTCAAATCGGATACGCGTGCAACGATGCATTTTTTTTCTCAATTTTTTCAGTTTCAATATGAAACAATCTTTGATGCTTCAGTCGTTCAAGTGAGATTCTTCATGGAATAACATTTTTTAAATTCAATGACGGGTGTTCAGTGAATTTCGCGCTTCACCCCACATTACGCACATGGATAGAAATACGCTAGTTTTCTGGAGGTTTTATAAGATACAGAGACGCTAAAAACAATTTTCATTTTTCTTAACATGAACAAATTACAATCTGCAATTGACCAAAATGTGCAAAACCTGTATACGAAACTTTGCACGTACGAAATTTCTACGGTCTCGTAACGATATTCATCGCAATTTTCGTTGCCAACTGTGATATCCCGTATGCTTACGAGACTTCATACAAACTGGATAATGTTTCATTCGATGAATTCAAAGGTACACCACTGTTCCGACGTGATTGTTACAGGACACAGAAACTCCAGAAATTTTTTTATTTTCGCGTAAACAAAATCGTATTTTGATATTCTTCAAAATTTTCATAACCATTTAATGAAAGTTCACACAAGTTCGACACTGACTGTCGTTATTTTGTCAAGGTGGAATGAGCGGTGGCGGTGGTTACGGCGGTGGTAGCAAACCATTCCAACCGAGCAGTTACGGCAGCGGCGCCGGCACCGGAGGCGGTTACGCCCAAAACGGAAATTCTTACGGAAGCGGTGGAAGCTACGGAGGACAAAGAAACGGATATTGACAAAGTGGATTTTAAGCGATCTTTATACATGTATACAAGTATATTTACGCAACAACACAAAACACACAGAAACACGATGTAAATTAACCACAAAACTTCCGTAACGAGTTTTTAACCGAACGCGAGAAATGAAAATCACACCGGGAGCGAAAATTTTGCTTCCGAGAGATGGGAGACGAACGAGAGATGATGAGAAAACAGAACAATCTACGATGGGACAAAATACAGCGGGCAAATGATTGTCGCTCGCGTACTGAGCCCGTAGACTATCGATGACACTCGCGTGCGCATTGGTTGCCAATGGTTTCCTTGATTTACTCCAATCATAAAAAGTAATGTCCGTCAGCTTCCTGCAAAAGCTCCGCTCTATGTATACGTGAAAAAAATCAAGAACAGCCTGGAGAGACAAGAAAAATAAAAATATCTCCGGCGAGTAACCAATCGCGCGCGATGACTTATTAGAGATTTTAGACTAAAAACTGCAATGTAGTGATATAAAAAATGAATAAACGTAATACGTGAAAAATTTTAAATTCCAAACTGCTCTGTGAGTTTACATAACTTAACAATAATTATTTCCCAATTCGACTCCGCAACTTCTGATAGTGCTTTCACAACAATGATTCTCCGATTACTTTTTTTCCTTCCAACGTTCACGTTTCGGTCGTACTCAACACCATCAACTTTCCAATTACTTTTACTGCTTTCGCAATTTTACTATAATTTTTTGCCAATTCTCGTTTACACACCATTCAAGTTTCTTTCTGATCACAATTTTTTTATCGTAATGTAGTGATGTAATTTTACAAGTTTTTTTCTCTCCTTTTTACCATTTACGTTTCGTCTTTTCCGAATTTACAATTCTTATTCGATTTTTGTCGTTTTCGGTGAATATCTTTGTCTATCTGTGGATTTAAAAAATTTCACCTATGGAAGCAAAATTGAATTTGCAATTCGACCGGTGATAATTGTATTTTGTTTTTCAGATCAATCGGTAATATTTTGTATCTTCGTTAATACGTCGAAGCCTCTCGTGTGAGCCTATTTGGATCTACAGTGAATCCCCTCTGTTGTCCGACTTGCTCGCGGACATGTGAGCGAAAAACACGCGAGTGGTCGTTTTAATCGCGCAGAAAACCCGCCCGGGGCAGGGCGATAAGAAAAGTGAGACGCGGCCACGGCGAGACGATGAAGTTGCGTGCCGATTGGACGCGAACCGTTATCGAGAATCATCCGATGTGGTCGGAGTCTCACCGAGTTTTCAGAACAGCGACGAGATATGACACACTGACACCTACATGTAGAGCGCAACCGGAGGCGATTATCGGACGCATAAGCGCCACGAGCAAAAATTTCATTGATCGGTGTTTTGTCTGAAACGATATCATTCATACTCGCATAAATTTGTCTGTGATTATTGTACACATGCACGAAAAGACTTGAGAAGCGCGAGTTTTGTCGCGAAGCCTTGAACGAGATTTCGGCTAATCGCTTCTCAGCTATCGCACACACAGTTTCACATACCGATGACTCAGCGAGTCACTCGCTACGTTGATCAAACGAGACATTTTTTCCTTCAGCCACGAAGCAACTTTTTTGAGGAACATAATTATCAACTTTAAATGGAAAATTTGTCAATTATTCTTCAAAAATTCATCACGATGAAAACAAGCCGTGATGTATGTCTTTTTCATTCTGAAAATTGGGCATGTTCACAGTGCTTCCTCATATGATTCCATTTTTGTCACGTAACTTCTTCTATGAGAGACCTTTTCTGTCAGATTTTGCTTCCTCATGGAGGAAACGTTGCATGAGTAAAAGAAAAAAGTAAAA
>JABFVB010117683.1:0-10862 GCA_018812205.1 Adelognathus sp. PSUC_FEM 10030001 | reverse complement strand
GATTTTTCACCGATTTTTTTTTTCTATGACTTTTTTTTTCTCATCTCTATCGTAGATCCAAGTCCGGTTGGTCGATAACTGATAATAGTCGCGAGGTTCATTGTCAAGCCAATGAAGCGGATGCGACGACGGATTCGCGTTGTTTTTTTTTACGTACAAGTTGTAACGGCTGCCCACTCGTGGCATCTGATGCTCGCAATTTTCCCGCTCCTTCCGACTCACTGCTGAATAAAAATTACCGAATTCACAAAATTTATATTCTCGCTAAGTCTATCCAAATCACTTCTTCACTTTTTTTTTCAGGTCATTAAAAAACGTGAAACTTTGTTCAAAATAAAGTCACGCTACACATGGAAAAAAAATCATACAAATACTTGCGGACCGTCGAAAAAGCGAACAAAGAAAGATCAATTTTTTCATTTTGCGAACTGAAACAAGACTCGAAGTTTCGCTACAATGGTGTTGCCGAACTCATGAACTTTTCCACGTCAGTCCTTGTCGGAAAAATAATTAACACATCGCTGTGATAACCTATTAGAGATGCTCACCGACTCCTGATCAATCCTTCCGACAAGTTTTTTTCCTGTCACTCTCGATCTGTGATTGTATTCTTCTGACGATTTTCCATGAACCGTCCGAGCCACACGTCCTTCCGACCTCCGTGCGGCGGCCGCTCCCCCCCGCCGACCAATTCACCATTCGCAAGGCGTTAATGTAAACAACGTCTTATCTCTCGTGAAAAAAAATGCATCATAAATTCTCTTTGGAAGTCCCTTAAAACATGCAAAGGAAAACTATCAGCTCCACGAAGGTCGCATACATCTGATGGCATAAAATTGACTGTTTCACCTTCCTCCGCACAACAATTATTGGCAAACAGTCGAGTAGAATATGGACAGGAAAAACGGCTGTGCATTCACAGGAAGATTTTGTAAAAACTCTTCTGCGATACTTTTTCCTTCAATGGAAATTCACCGCGTCCGGTTGTTGATTTCGACTCTTTTTATTCGACGAAAAAGAATATTCTCCTTGTGCGTCTCAAGGACCATCGCAGATTCTCGTCAATAGGCTAACGAAAATGCAGCAGGTGACTTTATCGTGTCGCGTTCGTGCGGCGACTTTGCCACTCGGACCGCCTCTCTTTTTATTCACGACTTTGCCGAGTTTTCTGCCAATTTGCATGCTTAATAGTCGCGAGACGAATATTTCTAGCGAGTTATATGCATTGTGTGTCGTATTCGAGACAGAGAGAGAGCGCCAGTCTCGAGAGGTAATAACAACGTTGATCGACTTATACGCGACGAACAGAGCTGTAATGATACCTTCACTCGCGATCGCACAAATGAAGAATGAAAAATGTTGCAAAACACTCCATGGAGTTGCCCCAGTGGCAATCCAGTAATAATAAGTATCGCAACCGAGACACGCTTTGGCGAACGTAAGACGAATATAGAGCACACGGACGAAAATTTACATCATCTTCCTTTTCGTCATAGTCGTCCACGTACTATACAGATTTACGGCACGCTCGAACTGGATCGAACACGCAACCGAGCCACGGAAGACTCGTTCGCTCGACACTCAACACTGATCGGGAGACGCGGTAGCGTCTTCACGGCGAGTAGTGGAAATTTCAATTTTTGTCTTTGTCAACATCTTAAATGTCGTTTTGACGGTAAAATGAATAACGTACTATTTGTCCATGCATGCCGCATATATTACTTGTTGAACAAGCGAACTTCGAGTGTAAATATCTCGACTCTGGAACGGTCAAACTTATTTCAATTGCACAGATGTTTCCATAATGTATTGTTTAACGCGTATGCCAAATTTCAACGATAATTTCTTAAATCAACGACCTTGTGTGAGTACTACCTTAACAATTCGCTACGAAGGTGTGAGGGTTAAAAATTTGCAAAATTTGTCTGTTGGTATATGCGAAATAATCCACGTAATATGCATCATCTTTCACAGAGAAGTTGCCTCAGTTATCGATGTGAAGTTCCGACAAAGGTTCGTGTGCAAATGTATAGTAGACTCTCTATTTGCGCTAACAATTATGAAACTGTGAAGTGATGAGCGTCGCCAAAACAATCATTCATCAAACCATGCAAGACGAAGCTTTGTCAGGAACAACTTTTTTTTTACCTATTGGAAAAGCAATTTGTCGTGCCCGACGACGATCTCGCGGAGCCATGCTATATATTTACCTGAAGATGTTATTGATCATTGCTTTCTCTGTCAAATAGTCGCCCGGCTCCATTTGACCTTGGCGTTATAGCTTCGATTTTTTTTTGTCGACTCTTGCTGGACGAACGGGTCAACCGGTGGATGACGACGAACGCTAATTCATACGAAACTAATATTGTTGTTATGGGATCGAAGCATCCTCCAAACATTTCAAGGTGTTCTTCCGCAATGCAATGGGAGTGTGGGAGGATTCGCGAAAGACCGATAAAACCATCACATTTACTACCATTGTCGTAACGCGGTTGAAGCCTCCTCAAAACACTTCAAGGAGTACTTCTTCCGTGATGCACAGAGCACGACGAAGCGTGGGACGGATTCACGAAACACTTGTGAAGCATCGTGTCTATGGCTTATGGTAAAGCATAGGTTGGAAACACCGTTGGCGTGAATCTTCGTCGAGAATGGACAGGATAATCATCGAAGGTGCCGCAGCGCACTGTCCACGCGTATTCCTAAGAATTGCATAATTTCTTTCTTTGCAATCGGGGTCAATCGTATCGGGTAGCTCATAATGGAATTTGCAGGCGAATGTACGATAATCCTCGTCGAGAGTTTGTAGTTTCGCTCGTACTCGATAGTTTTTTTCACGGCGCCTGTCGCGAGGCAAAGCTGAGCCATCTACGTACTCGACAAGTCCGTCAATACCGACAAAAAAAACAGGCGTCGCGAGAAGAATGAGATGTTTAGTTTACTGGTCGATGACAAACCAGATTCCTACATCAGCGATAACGAGAGAATTCTGCGATTACCTCTATCTTCTCATTGAATAATTCCGATCGATCGAGTCTCCTTGTGAAGTGTTATTTTATTTTATCATGAACACGCGATGTCTTTACGGTGTGAATGACCACCAACGTTTCGTACACTCTGTGAACATACTGATGCGACACGTGAGAATTAACCTCGCATTTGGTCAAATACCCGCGTTCTGCAGAGATTCTTGGAAATGATAATTCATTGCTCAAGGACTTACCGCTTAGAAAGGGTGAAAAATTAATCAGATGTAGTGATAGCGAATAGGAAAGGTTTCATCTCAATAATCGCAGAGCATGGAATGAGCTCAACGAAGTCGCGAGCGGCGGCAGGAGAGGCTTGAAGTAGCATACCTCTCTGTTACTTACATTGTCGCTGCAAGAATACAGTCGCGGTAACCATAGAAACCGAAGTCAAGCATAGTCACGTGATTCGTGTAAACTCGCAAAAAGAGAATCGCATTGACTTAATTGCTCATCTCGAGTATACTTCAGGGAATTCAATAGCGTTCAAAACATTATTATACAATTAATTATGTATACAATCAGTGATGAAGACGTTACGAAGTAACACTTGAGAAGTAATTAGGCTTAGCTAATTGGATTTTGATAACGTAGATAGGAATGAATTATGAAAAACGAAAGTCAATGTTACAAACGAATGTTCAACAATTTAAAATGTCTGCGTGAATACATGAAAGACATTGATGCAGATATTATGATTTATGACTCCCAAACTTACTTTCTGTAAATTAATGATTCATCAAAATAGTTCGAATATCCGTTAAAAGTAAAAAAAATTTCAGCAGTAGAAATAAAGTATTCCGTTTGGCAATCAATCATTAATCACTTGAAATACAATGTTGCGACGAAAAACGTGTAAGCTGTACAAAACGTTTCGAATATCCCGCCTTTTTCGAAACGACGACGAGAAGCGCAACGACCTACTTGGAGCAGCACCTCCGCCCGAAGAAGAGACGTTGCGTGTGAGCACGCTGTTCTCCATCTGGTGAGCCCCACTCTCATGTTGGTCAGTGGAATTGTGGCGATGAATGGCCGCCTGGTTCAGTGTGTGTGCTTCTTCTTTTTTCCCGTATAAATAATTTTTTTCCACGATTCAATAAGCCGTGTGTGAAAACTCACCGACAACCAATTACATTCGGTGAGTGCGAGTGCAACACTGTCCGACTCGCGTCGAGACAATTCGTCTATCGTACGTCATCGACGATCCCAAAAGTGTGTCTGTAAATTTGGGAGAACGTGCTCCGAAAAAAAAAAAATTTACGGCCGGTGATTTGTTATTAACGGGAGGGGGGTTGAACCCTTCGCGAATTCTCGGGCGTTATCAACGATTTTCGTCGTTCCCAAAAGATCGTGCGAAAACACGATAGTTCCCGCAAAGTTTTGCACACTCTCTCTCGCTCGTACGGCTCGGCTCACTCGTCTATATCGTATTCGTCCAAGCACGTGCTATATATATTAACTCTCTGGCTTATGGTACCTGAGTCGTGTACGTATATTTCCTGAGCGCGAATTCTCCAAGGTTCGCGTCTGCAAAATTTTCATCAAATTTGGCACAGAGACAAAAAATACAAACTCGTCCCTCACTGTTTTTCATGGCTGAATAACAGTGACTGTGAATTTGGCAAATTGAGCAATTCTTGTTTTTTTTTTTGTGAACTGTGTTTAATCAATAATGAGGTCCTATTGGCCCATTAGAATATTTATCTCCCTGCCCTCCAAAAGATAAATGTACAGCATAATCATTCACTGCGTGTTCGAGTTCACTTCAAAAACAACATTTTCGTCATTGACCTAATTTCTATCAGAATGTGCGCAAGTTGCAGACATCTAATGTAACTCGGATAGTTTGAACAGGTGTTATACAAGCTGTGTTTCGGAGTAGTTACACAAAATTTACCACTGAGAAAGCAGCAAAACTGTTTTTGGAGTTGACTTTATCATATTCATAGATTCTATGCAAATGTTGATCAATGAGAGGAAAAAAGCTAAATTGTGATAACCTGTGACGCAAACGCCACTGGCCTGTCGATAGTTGCAAAATCCATAGATAATATTATCAGTAAACATGTTGACGAGTCAGAATGAAGTACGAATCTACTGTGGATGAGTATATTCTCAAATCACTATTATAATTTTGGGAATTTGTATTCAATGCAGTACATAATTTTCGTAAAACATGATTGTTTACTTTGATTTCTAAAAATTTGAACGTTAAAGAGTAGGAAGAAGGTATATCAAAGTACAAATCCACTCCTATTCATATGCATCATTCGCATGCATCAATTGCATATTGAAATAATTGCAATTAATCATATGATTCATGTTTATTGCAATTTATGAATTTTCGATTGGTTTATGGTTTCAGTGTTTCGAGATGATTTCAACACTAAACATTTGAAAAAAGTTAAATTGGAGTACAAATTTACTCTGAGTTATCATTCCTACTGAAACAAATTTTTCTTGCAATCTACAACTTTTGTAATTCATCAATGTTTACTTTGATCTAAGATAATTTGGACACTAAACACGTGGAAAAAGTTAGATTGGAGTATGAACTCATTGCAATTGGGTTATTGCTTCTATTAGAAACACTTTTTATTGGACTTTTAAACACTTTTATTGCCATTCGCAACTTTTGAAATTTGTTAATGTTCACTTCGATTTGAGATAATTTCAACAGTCAACATGTGAAAGATGTTGCATAGGAGTAAAAATATACTAATATTTAGTCATTGCTCCTATCATGATTTGCGTTCATAGAAATTTGTAACTTTTTTCATTTACTGATATTTACCTCTATATGAGACCTGCAGATCTATCAATTGCAGATCTGTTAAAGAGCCAGAACTAGCAACGACTACAAAAGATGGACAAGGGCACAGATGGGCTGGCGTATCGCCCGGACGTAAACAATGGTTCCGACGACGCGGCGATGAGTATCGTCAGCGTTGACGAGAAAGTCGCGATTCTCGATGCCGGCGCTCAATACGGCAAAGTAATAGATCGTAAAGTACGCGAGCTCAATGTTCACAGTGAGATATTGCCACTGGACACACCGGCGTTCAGTCTACTGGAGAAAGGATACAAGTGCGTAAATAGCTGCAAAAAAATTGGATTGCCGACCTGAGCCGGCAATGAGAGATTTGTCACAACGAGTCGTTTTTTTTCCTCAGAGCCATCATAATTTCCGGTGGTCCGAGTTCCGTATACGCCGAGGATGCGCCGCAGTACGACGGCGATATATTTCGAATAGGCATTCCAGTTCTAGGTATTTGCTACGGTATGCAAATGATGAACAAGGAATTCGGCGGTACTGTTCTTAGGAAAGAGGGACGCGAGGACGGTCAGCTTCCCATCGAAGTAGACACCAAGTGCCTTCTGTTCAAGTGAGTATTATCTGCGATTCTTACCGCAATTTGCTGAAAATGTCCCCGAATTTTTCTGGAACGTCTTCAAACGCTTGTTTGGACCTGGAAATATAGATAATAATGTAATTTTACTACAAAAGTTTCCATAATTAATGTGAATTGTTATGATGAAATGCTTTTTCTTCGATTTACATAAGAGAAACAAAATTTCAAAGGATGAGGGTTCAACGACGTGACAGTGAAAAAATTCGGCTATCAACAAAGATTAATGCCGAGTCGGCGTCAAGATGAGGAAAAACCACTGTGTTAGTCAATGCATCAGTTGAATGAAAATGAATTATTTGGAATCAACGTCCTAAAAGAGAAATGTTTGTAAGAGAGTACTAGAATTTCACAGTGTAGTCAATCTTTACATTTATCGTATATTGACCTGGAATTATCCTGGAAATGAGCGTGAATTTGTTCATATTGCGTCGTTGCAAGTACTGGACAGGACACGAAAGTGTGATGATCAAAGACCAATCGATAATCAAATTTCTCGTTTGCAGAGGCTTGGAGAAAGATCAACTGGCGCTTCTGACTCACGGCGACAGTATAGGCAAGGTAGCCGATGGCTTCCGGACAACGGCGAAATCAGCGAATTTCGTGACTGGAATAGCAAATGACACGATGAATTTGTACGGACTGCAGTTTCATCCCGAAGTCGATCTAACGCCGAACGGCAAGATAATGTTGCACAATTTTCTCTTCGGTATCGCCGGTCTGACCGGAAATTTCACGATACAGGGTCGCGAAGCCGATTGTATCCAATACATCAGAGATACCGTCGGTAACAACAAAGTGTTGGTAAGTTCGATCATCTCACTAGCTATGAATATTGAGTTCCGTAGCACAAGCGTTGCGACAAACCGTGCTATAATTATTGCATCAAGACGTTGCCAATTTTCACAACACGTTTTCTCATGAGTATTACGTTGATTGAATCATTGCTGAAATATATATCCACAAAGATATAACGAACAGATCAACAGACAACAGTTGTTCATTTCTATTCACTGTCACGGAATGATGTTCACAATAAAAATTACAAAATGGTATCACTTCGTCGCGGACTAAGAACAATTTGGGAATCCCATTGAAGTAATCATTCCTGGAAGTTTTGTATGCATACTGCTTCAATTATCGTTATAATTCAATTAGTTCTACAATATAATTGAATTGTTGAACGGGTTTATATTATGCATAAACAAGTAATTATAGTTCAATTGATTATTAGAATTAGTGAATATAATTGAATTAGAGTATAGAAATTTATATGTGTACTGACGGGATTTTCAATCTGATTACAGCTGTTGGTGAGCGGTGGTGTGGACTCGACGGTATGCGCGGCGCTGCTGCAAAAAGCATTGAACAAGGAGCAAGTTATTCCAGTTCACATCAACAATGGGTTTATGCGCAAAAACGAGACACCGTTCGTCGAGGAGAGTCTCGCGGATATCGGCGTGAAATTGCGAGTCATAAACGCGACTCACAATTTTATGCAGGGAACGACCTCGGTGCCGCTCGACGTCGTATCGTCGACCAACGCCAATGCCGTCAACAACAAGGGCATCGGCGGTGTCGGCGGTGGACCGAGAACGAGATTGACCAAGATGCTGTGCGCCACGACGAATCCCGAGGAGAAGCGCAAAATAATCGGTGACGTGTTCGTACGCGTGGCTAACGACGCGATGACCGAGATGGGACTGAAACCAGAAGAAGTTTTTCTCGGACAGGGCACGCTCAGGCCCGATCTCATAGAGAGCGCTAGCGCCTTGGCAAGTGGTAAGTGATTGCGCAAATTGAATGATAGAAAGGTGTCCATATGTTGCATTTGGTTGATAGATCATGTTTTTGTTGATAACTTTTTTGGCTGGAAAATAGGCATACATTAGAGCCAGGCTTGTCAATTCTTGCTCGCTTGGTGTCGAAGTAATGCGATAGCAAACATTTACAAACGCCGCGTCTTTCGGTGAGAATTCTTGTTTCTCGTCGATCCGCAGAGTTTGTTACATCGTCATATCTGTTGGTACTTTTCTACAGAGCGTCGATGTTGAAAATAATGTTCGGCGTGTATTGGATACACTATGAAGGAAAAATAGAGTAAACAGTCGAGACGACCATATTTTTTTTCGAGAAATGGGAACTTGAAGAGTTTCGAAGTTTATAGGATACATGCGGAACATATGTTCGAAGTTGATGGGATAGCGCACGACTCTGCTGTACATACCGTCCCAAGTAAAAAAACAGACGCTCAAGTTAAAACAGTGCATTCACTGCGAACATTTGCATTGTCCCATTTATTTCGATACTCGATCAATTGAAAAACTGAAAAAAAAACCATTTTGCAAAGTTGTTACGTTTTTATGCTTTTTCGACAACGATTTTTATCGGAAACACGTATGTATTAAATCAAGTGATCGGCATATCAAAACGATAGCAAAAACTCAATGTCACGCACGCGAATATTGGATTCAATTTATCGATCTATGCATGAATATTTCACGATATTGGACATCAATTTTTGCAAAAGAATTTTTACACACCTTACATATCTATCTTCCGAGAGTATTGTCTGAAGATTGGTAAATTTTCTTCGTTGTTCAAGGCAAAGCCGATGCGATAAAGACGCATCACAACGACAGCGAGCTCGTGAGAGCACTGAGATCGCAGGGTCGAGTCGTCGAGCCGTTGAAAGACTTTCACAAGGACGAGGTACGACAGATCGGATGTGATCTCGGTCTTCCAGCGCCCCTCGTTCAACGTCATCCGTTCCCAGGACCGGGTCTCGCGATTCGCATTCTGTGCGCCGACGAGCCGTTCATGGACAAGGACTTTTCTGAAACACAGGTACTTCGATCATCGATGATACTCTTACAAACTTTCCAACACGTTTTTTGTTTGTTCGTTTCTTTTTTTTACCCAATCTAATCCCTCGGTTCGTTCCTCAGGTGATCGTCAAAATAATGGCAGAGTACGAACAAATGCTCCAAAAGAAGCACGCACTGTTGAATCGCGTCGAAGGCGCGACCAGCGAGTCCGAGCGTCAACACTTGCGAAGAGTATCTAGCAGTAAACACATCGCCGCTACGCTTTTGCCAATTCGGAGCGTCGGAGTCCAGGTAAATACAGAAGATACAATGCCCATTCTTGCAAATCTTTCAAAAGTTAATGTATAAAGTTCCTTCCACATTCGACGATAAATTTTCCATCACAATTCACCAATTTTCAAAGCTATTTAGAAATTCATCAACGAAATTTTACTTCCGGGAACTGGAACGGACGGAAGCAAAAAAGCATCACCTACTTTCGTACTACATTTATCTCAACTACTTATGAAAAAATTATATCTGCGGGGATTAGTTGTCGGAAGTCTATCGACAAGTATTGATGCATAATTCTCGAAAATTACTGTACTTTACCCATTTGGCGAGCAATTTCTGAACGAGTATCGCCAATTCAAAGTTGTTCTGGAATACATTGACCGTTTCTTCCGAAAAACGGAGCAAGAATCAGAAATTTCGAACAAATATTTGTACGAAATTCATCTATTGCGTACTATTTATACGAATAGTACGATATTCGTACCAACATTCGATAGTGAACGAAAATTGATCAACAAATGCGGAAGCATCTTCCAACTACGAAGTACAAATTCTCACCTTGTTCAATCAATTTTCAACAGGGCGACCGCAGAAGTTACAGCTACGTGGTAGGACTTTCTTGCGAGGAGACGGCTCCGGACGGCGTCGATTGGGACGACATGCTGTTCCTCGCCAAGCTCATTCCCCGCGTTTGTCACAACGTCAATCGCGTTTGCTACATCTTCGGACCCATCGTACAGCACGCGGTAACCGACATAACACCGACCTATCTCACTTCGAACGTCGTCTCGACACTGCGACAAGCCGATTACTTGGCGAATCAAGTTTTGGCGTTCAACTCCTCCATGGGAGCCATTAGTCAGATGCCCGTCGTACTCATACCGGTGCACTTTGATCGCGATACAGCCACGCGAGCACCGTCGTGTCAACGCTCGGTTGTTTTAAGGCCGTTCTGTTCTAGCGACTTTATGACCGGTACACCTGCTGTTCCCGGCAAAGAATTACCAATTCACGTGAGTAATTTTCTCTGCACCAACAATCAAAATCCGTGTCAACACAAAATTAATTGATTTTCAATGAAATATTTTACCTTGGCTTTGTTACTCACAGGTGGTGAAGAAAATGGTGACCGAAATATCAACGGTACCGGGCGTTTCGCGCGTACTCTACGATCTGACGTCAAAACCGCCAGGCACCACCGAATGGGAGTAATGAACAATTTATCGCCGCCCCATCGCCCGCCCGCCCGACTCACCCCTTTCTATTTTTTCACCACCCTCTGCGCGTAACGACTACAGAAAAGTAAAAAAAAAACGACAAAACAA
>JABFVB010117572.1:0-10871 GCA_018812205.1 Adelognathus sp. PSUC_FEM 10030001 | reverse complement strand
TGGTTTTGTCCGAAACCGACGACGGCCATTTTGCAACTACCGTGATTTCTGATAGAGTCTGGTGAATCGGTATCAGGAAACTCATCGGAATCAGAAGTACCGATAGAACAAAAGTACGATCAACGACCGTCGAAAATATCCGACGATCCATGGGTTACGTTACTTGGAATCTGGCAAAGTAGTGAAACAGAACTATGGATAGCGCATAAAGTTCAAGTTGAGGTATTCATTTGGCCTTCAGAAATTGATTACTCCAGCGAAATTGAATAGAAATGAAAAATTGCTTTTTCGGTTGTAGATAAACGAGAACTCGCCTGAATCACGTGCACTTCCGGACGATGACGCATCGCCAATCGAGAGAGTGGATAACACCAAATCACCATCGACGACGGAAAATCGATTTCCAACAAATGAGAAGAAAATCGCTCCACCGACGACTACGAAGATATTGGGCGAAGAAGAACCGATATCGGCCGAGTCTAAAGTTCAAGTTGAGGTATTTGTTTGGCATTCAGAGATAAATCACTCTAGTGGAATGAAATAGAAACGAAAAATTGCTTATCCGGTTGTAGATGAACGAGAACTCGCCTGGATCACGTGCACTTCCGGACGATGACCCATCGTCAATCGAGAGCGTGGTGATTGCCGAATCATCATCGATGACGGAAAGTCAATTTCCGACGAATGACAAGGAAATCGCTCAACCGTCGTCTACGGAGATATTGGGCGAAGAAGAACTGACATCGGCCGCGCTTGAATTTCAAGTTGAGGTATTTTTTTGGCATTCAGAGATGAAGTAGTCCAGTGAAATTTAATACATAAGGAAAATGGCTCTTCCGGTTTTAGATAAACGAGAACTCCCCTAGATCACGTGCACTTCCGGACGATGGCGCATCGTCAATCGAGAGCGTGGTGATAACCGAATCACGATCGACGACGGAAAATCGATTTTCGACAAATGACAAGAAAATCGCTCCACCGTCGTCTACGAAGATATTGAGCGAAGAAGAAATGCATGGCTTGGGGACAACAAAAGAAGTAGCCGATGAATCAATTCTCCCAATACAAGAGAACGACGATTCGACCGAGCAAGAGCTGTCGGCGCTGCACGAGTTTCGAGCCCAGGAATGTGTTACAACTTCAAACAAAGAACTGTTCATAGTAGGAGATCGGATTCTGACCCGAAGGGTTCATTTGCAACGTATGAACAATAGTATCGAGGTAATCTATGTTCATAGATGAAGAATAATCCGATACGAAAGGCTTTACGATAATTTGTCGCGTTCTGGAAAGCAGCGTCCAACACAGTTATTGTTTTCTTCAAGACGTGCGCGTGAGATTATTGTTTTGAATCCTACAGGTGTACCCTCCCGCGGTTTTGGAAGTAGAACGGAACGCTTCGAAAGTCTTCGACTATACCGACGAAGATTTGAACACACGGGCGGGAAGCTTCAGCCGCAAAGAAGTAAGAATAATCAATATATACTTTGGATTAATAACCGAAATGTGATCTCCATTCCTTAGCTATCGTATTCCACGGAATATTCTTCCGGATTGGCTCAGAAAACTTCGACGCTACAGTTTTTAAATGCACAGGTACGATATGAACTGCTACAGAATGAACTGTAGGATTAAAACTATTAATTTTTATCAAAATTAATGAGCTCAATTTTCGCAGAAAAACACGGTGAACCTAACATAACGTCAAAATTTCTTGTCTGCTGACTTAGGTGCGTCAAGAGGACGACAGCAGCAAGGATCAAGGAAGCGTACATAATGATGACGACACGGAGTCGGAGGACAGGGAAGACGACGAGCACGAAGAAGACGTTCAGGTGCTACGGCAAAAATTGAAGGCGTAAAACAGACAAGTTTCGTGGCTGAAGAGAAAATTCGCTAACACCGCTGGAAACTCGGGCAACAAGGCACCGAAAAGAAAAAAAAATGTAACTGACGAAGCCAGCGCAATTGTAAAATCGATTGGTGACTGGAAGAAAAGTCTGAAAGCAGATTTAACGACGATCAAGAATCAGACGCGAATACGCCAAACAGCGTCGAATGCTACGGCTGACTGCAAAACAAATCGAAGTGTGCCGTTTCCAATTCCTGACGAATATGGTAAAGTTACTTACGATGGCGTTGCCATGACTAATGAAGGGATGGTCGCAGCCAGAGAAGCCGACACCATGAAACGACGGTTTTATGCTATCGTCAATGGCATTTACACTACCGAGGAATAACTGCGCATGACAATTCGTCTGTTACCGCACTTGAAGAGGAAGCGTTGCCGAATAGTCACGGGTGTAGAAAAAGCAAGGATAATAAGTAAGCATGAAACTTACCTTGTTACCGATTATGAAGTATTCAAGCAATACAAAAATTGTTTATATTTTCAGGGCTTTGCTTCAAAATGCAAGAGTATGATGAACTCGACGTTACAGGCAACTACGACGTGCATAAACATTGTAATGCATGGTTGTGAAATCATCTGAAGCATAACAGGGAGGTGAATGACCCGGAGAAGGAAGAATCGTACAAAAAACGAAAAAAACAAGAACGAGATGAAAGAAAAAAACCAACGAAGGGAGGAAAGAGCTCGTCGGGGACGAAACGATCTCGCGTTAAAGATAACGCGTGCACTATCGGAGTGTCGAGTACGGATGTATTACCGAAGCTGTTCAATATGTTGAAGGCATCCTCGTACAATGGAAACTCCGAAGTCGAAATCGATGACGATTATCGACATAACATCACAGACATCGCTGTTGAATCAGATTTAACGGAAGGAGTTATGGAAAGGATATTGACGCCTGACTGTTGCATCAGCGAAAACGGTAAATTAATATACGATTAGCATGATAGCAAAAACAAGCCGCTATTGACATTTTTTCATTCTTCCGTTTTAGGATACTGTAGAATCGTTGAGTACGAATACGAGGTCCAAGTACTGGCGAAAATGTTGGAGGCAACCGAACTTTTGTCAACATGGGCGATGAGATCAATGAAAATCGAATCATTGAAGTAACGATGGCAGAAAATGTACCCGAGGAAATGGCGAGATACGTTTATAACAAGTATACGCTCGCACCGGACGACGACGATTGCGAGGACCGTGGAATGGATAGGTTACAAATATTCACCTTTTTGAATTACCAACTGTAGCGATCGCTACATGGTATGAAAATCAGAGCAGTAAAATAATATACAAAAATATTCCGTGCAGATTTAAGGCCGTCGAGATCGTACAAGCGTATATCCACAACGTTCTCTTCCAGCTAAAGAGTGAAGTAGGAGGAAACATCGAATGGAAGCCGCTGACAGAAGTCGTTGACAAATGCGCAAAACTGCAATTCGGTAATTTTCGTTTCTTGTATAAATTATTTCGAAACGAAATAATAATTTCATTGTTCGTACAGAAAATAATCGATAATTCATTATTACAGGTTTCATGGATCGTGAAAAATTGATGCAGGAGATATTCGTCCATTGTGCCGTGGAAGGCGTGGTAACCGAAAAAAATCACGGAAGTGAGGTGAAGGTCATGCTTTATTCGAACGTAGAACGACCATTGGACGCTCGCCAAAGACGGACTGAGTCGTCGACAAACCGACCTAAGACGCAATGACCGACTAGATCAACCAGAAGCTTATTGAGATGGCCAAAAAACGACCAAAACCGATTGAGGCGACCGAAAACCGACCACAGACCGACTGCGCCGGCCACAATCGGACCAAACCGGCAAAAAACCGACCAATAACCGATTGAGGTGACCAAAAACCGACCACGGACCGACTGAGCCGGCCCCGATCCGACCAAACCGGCTAAAAACCGACCAATAACCGATTGAGCAGACCAAAAACCGACCACAGACCGACTGAGCCGGCCACAATCCGGCCGAAAACCGACTGATAATCGACTAAGATGGTAAAAAAAACGAGCAAAAAACGATTGAGCCAACCAAAAACCGACCATCGATTGACGACTACAACGAATCAAACCGTACGATAACGAATCATCGCAAGATCAAGCACCGACTGGAACCTACGATGAACCACCACAAAACCGACCAATTGCAAGCTCGCGCTCTTCTGAAGAGCGACCAAAAACCGACGAAGAATGGGCCGAAGACGGACCATTAGTGAGCTTTTGCAGGATTGGTCGGTCTACAGTTGGACTTTGGTAGGTCTGACCAAACTGCCCCTGGGAGTCGGAACACGATTGGTCGGATCTCGGTCGAAACGTCGGTCGGTTTCGCGGCACAAACCGACCGTCGGCCTTCAGTCGGTTTTCAGTCGGATTTTGGTCTAATCTTTGGCGGTTGTTCAGTCAGGGCCCGGCAATGACGAAAAGTAGCACTTTTTGATGAGGCGTATCGAAAATACTGGAAACGTATCGGAAATACGCGAAGTCTGTCGGAAATATGCAATTTGTACCGAAATGCTGGACGCGCATGCGCACATCCGTCGCGCTCTCGACGTCACGATCGGAGTTTCGATCTAGACGCCATCGAAGTTGCTTCGTCTCTCGTCGAAGTTTCTTTTTGCATCAATATTTCGATACTGTGTTAATAGTTTTTGAGCTGCATAGCGTGTCTCAAACTATTCTCTCTTTGTTACGTAAAACGTAATAAGTCGTTATTCAAATCTACTATTGTTCTTCTCGTATTTGTATTTCTAACCTCACTTTGCACGTTTTCTGTCTCCCCGCTCTTTCCGTGTTCGGCGAGCCATGAGCTCGACGAAGGAAGGCGACCCTTCGGGGCGGACAGGGGATGGAGGCGACGATGGGATGGATTTGGACGAGTTCGCTGCGATTACGCAGGTTGCGGACTTGCACAAGGAGGCATTCCCAGTTTCAGCAACCTCGAGAAAAAGACAACATGCTGAAGTTGCTCCTATCGATGACTCTACAGCTCAAGACAACAACAAAAAAGCTCACGCAGTCAACACAGCTGGTCCTCCACTTCTCCCAGCGAGAAGATCTCAAGCAAAATGCTACCCGTCCTCTGCGACAGGTCCATTTAAGGTGCTTATCAAGGTAGTGAATCCTACGGTGTCAACGCCTCGCCTCGACGCAACAGGACTAGGCAAATCGCTCACACCAGTCTTTCGCAACGACAGTACCATTCGCTTCTACAGCTCAGGCAAACACCAGTGTACAGCTATCCTAAACACAATAGAACAGGCGAACAAACTGATGTCCATCCCAGATCTGGCTGCCAAAAACTTGAACGCATTCGTTACGAACATCTGCATCTCGTGCGACGGCCTTGTCAAAGGTATCCCTTCTGACATCCCCGACGAAGATATTCTCGCTAACATCACTTCAGACGTCCCAGTCATCGCAGCGCTTCGTCAAAATCACAAGGCCACTGTAGATGGAAAATCTTTGCTCACACCAACTCAATCTGTTCGTCTCACCTTCGAGGGAAAAGTTCGTCCGTCTCACGTCACCCTGTACATGGTTCGACACTCTGTCGATCCATGGTACGCACCTGTCAAGATTTGCTTCAACTGCTTCATCCCAGGACATGTGGTGGCACTGTGCAAGAGCCGTTCGAAGTGCATTCGCTGCGGAGACCACAAACACACCGAGGGCACGGTCTGCCCTAACGCAAACTCTGATCCTCGCTGCGCCAACTGCAAAGGAGCTCATCTTCCCATCGACAAGTCTTGCCCAGTTTTCCTGCAGGAAAAGTCTATCCACGCTGTTGCAGCTGAACGCAATCTATCTTTCTTCGACGCTAGACAACTCCTTTCAGATTCTCAGGCTCGTCCGGCGCCACCGACTCGTTCGAGCGTCTATTTTCCCGATCTCCCACTTTCTCAACCGCCTTACTCTCAAGTCTCTGTGACCTCTGCTCGCAGATCTCCGATTCTCGCATTCTCATATAGCCAAATCGCTTCTGTTGCACCGACCCCTGCTCATGCTCTCGCTCTTCTCCAAAATTCCGAAAACTCAACGACGTTTTCTCCCGAGTCGGACGTTTCACCAATTGATAGTCTCTCCTCTTCCTCTGACAAATCTCCGCTTGCTAGAGGAATGAAAAAAACCGCGTTCCAAAACTCTGCATCTCAACGCACCATGCGCGAGGCTCATGCCAATCTTCTCATCTCTCCAAACGGCCGTTATCCTTCGGATTCTCGTCCTTCGCCTCTCTCGACGTCCAAGGTCACACCCACAGCTACCTCAGCCGCTCTCAGCCAACCTCCACGCTCTTTCGCCGTCCCTCCTCCTTCAGCTCATATAACATTAGTTATCCCTGCTATTGTCAGGCTTATAATCGATCTTCTCGTTCCTGCTCTGTCTGCCTTGGGCCATTCTGAGTCACTTCGCTCTGTCATAGATACGCTGAATACCATTCCCTCGCTCCTCTCTCAGAACACGGTCCAAGCTCAACACTCTCAACTCCTCACTCAAGATGGCTCCGCCTAAACTTCTCAATATTCTGCAGTGGAATTGTCGCAGCTTGACAAACAAATTAGGCCTCTTATTGAAAATATCAAACTCATACGACGTAATTATTTTTAATGAAACCCGGCTCGGTACAGGAATTCCAACTATTAACGGATTTAACGTTTTCGTAAAAAACCGGGAGGTCGACTCCGGTGGAGGACTTGCTATTTGCATTGAAAAATCAATACTTTTTTCCAAGTTAGATTCTATTTATCACTCCGATAAAGAAATTGAAACCCTCTCTATTTCTATACAGACTTCCCTAGGCCCTATCCTAATAGTATGCTTATACAAAAGACCTCTTTATCGCGCTACAGTCGCCGATTGGAACAACCTATTTAACTCTCTTGCACGATTCGATAATGTTATATTGGCTGGCGATTTCAATTGCCACCACCTTTCTTGGGGCTGTACTAAGGACTGCGCTTCTGGGACTTCTCTTCTCGACACCTTCCCCGATTATGATCTGGCTATGCTCAACGACGGTTCTCCTACTCGCATTACAGCTCCTAACGAACATATCGCGGCTATAGATCCCACATTTGTATCTCCTCGTCTCCTCCCTCTCTCGTCTTGGAAAGTAGAACGAGACTCGCTATGTAGCGATCATTTCCCTATTTCTATTTCTCTAGGCACCTCCCCTTCTACTCAATTTAGACCTCCGCGAAATTTTTCTATTAAGAAAATAGACTGGTCGATATTCAGAATGTATCTAGATTTAGCTGCGCCCGCAATTTCTCACCCGGCTCCTTTATCTCAATATGAAAACATAGTTAATGCTATAAACGATGCTATCATTATATCCTGTCCTCCAACTTCGCCACGCCAGCGTCCCTTCAAGTCGAAACCCGCCATTTGGTGGAACGACAACTGTTAAAAAGCCAACAAAGCCCGAAGTGAAGCGTGGACTTCCTTCCGAAATAACGCCAACGGGGAAAACCTCACTCACGCCAAGAAACTTGACGCTCTTGCTCAGAAAGCTTTCCGCAAAGCTAAGAAAGAATCCTGGATTAAATTCACCGAAAGTATAGATTTTCGCACTCCAACTAATCGCGTTTGGTCGCAGATAAAGCGTTTCCGACATAGAAATCTTTCAAAATCAGCAGCCTCTCCTGGTGATATCGATTCCATTGCAGAAAGAACGAACCTCATACCGAAATTCTGTCCCCCTAGCTGCTTCTATCCGAACTTTCCAACGGTCTTTGCATCAAACGAGAAATTAACTCTTCCATTTACTTTTTCCGAGCTCAAACAAGCTTTGTCCCTTTGCAAACGCAAAGCTGCTCCCGGACCGGACAATATCGACAACAATATTTTACGTAATCTTCCCGAATCCATCCAGAGCATTTTGCTGAGCACTTTCAACGACTTTTTCAGATTAGGTTTGTTTCCAGAAACGTGGCATAACTTTTCAATTTTTTTTATTCCAAAATCTAATTCCGGCAAATTCCGCCCCATTTCACTTGCTTCTTGTTTCCTGAAACTGATGGAACGCCTCCTGCATTCACGTCTCACACAATGGCTCGAGAGTGGGCTTCGACTTTCTTCTTCCCAGTTTGGGTTTCGTAAATCGAGGTCCTGCGTCGACAACCTTTCTATTCTCACTTCTGAAATCTACACTGGCTTTGCTAATAAGCAATTTACATCTTGCGTTTTCCTCGATATTTCTGGAGCATTTGATAATGTCGATCCTGGTATTCTCGTTCACTGTCTCCGGGACCTTGGTATTCCATGGGCCTTTTGCAAATTCATTTATAATCTTACTAGCTCTCGTAATATCTTTTTCAAAATCGACGACCAAATGCACGGCCCATTCTTCTCTTTCAAGGGTGTTCCTCAAGGATGTATCCTTAGCCCTCTTCTATGCATTCTTTATACCAATAAACTAGATTCTCATCTCGATCCCAACAGTCGCTGTCTTCAATTTGCCGACGACATAGTCATTTACTCAAGGTCAGATCAGGTTGAAGATTCCTTGAGTTCTCTCGATAACAATATAAATAGTCTTATCCCCTTTCTTTTAGAAAAAGGTCTCTTGATAGAACCGTCGAAATCAAATCTCGTAGTATTTAGTCGCAAAAGTTTCAACCCTCTCCAACTCTCGATAGCTATAGATTCTGCTACAGTTTTCGCCTCCGAAGAAACAAAGTTTCTAGGTCTAATTTTTGACTACCGTCTATCGTGGAAACCGCAAGTAAAAAGTGTTGTTGCGAACTGTAGGAAAAAATTGAGTATTATTGAATGTCTTCGGTCGACTTGGTGGGGCGCCGACCCTTCTTCTCTTATTACAATTTATAGAGCTTTGATTCGTAGTGTGATGGAATATGGCGCTATAGTTCTACCCGTCAAGGAATTCTCGCTTTTTCAAAAAATTGAGGTCATTCAAAGAAAAGCGATTCGTCTGGCCTTGGGACTCCGTAACTCGACTCCCAACAATTGCGTATTAGCTGAAGCCAAAGAACCCCTTCTCCGTTTTCGTATTCAACTGCTGGCAGATAAGTTCATCTTGAAGACATTTTCCACTTCTTGGCATCCTCTCCTTGATTCCATCCCCAATCTCATTTCTTCTTTACTTAAGTGCAGTCATTATCGGCAATTCTACGATCTCCCCTTAGTCAAAGCTTACCAGAAACTAGAGACTCACCGAAAGGATATCGATTCTTATGCATATCCGCCTATACTCAGCCTCTCTCCGTCTCAGTCGTTCCCGAATTCTTTGATTGATATCTCCTCAGGAAGATTGCTTCAACAATCCAGAGTCTCTAACTTAGAATTTCTTCAATTGTCCGATCGTCTGGCTAATGAAGCCGTATTTTTCTACACTGACGCTTCGAAAATGGACGGAGAAAACTTTGTTGGCCTAGCTATTTGCTGTCCCTCTTTAAATCTCGACCTCCAATTCAAAATCCCTAATCAATCATCCGTCTTCACAGCTGAAGCTCTTGCTATTTACCTCTGCTTAATATTCATTCGTGAAAATGGGATTTCAGACTCTATCATCTTCTCAGATTCTCGCAGTTCCCTCCAAGCCATCTCATCTATCTGCCCAAACTCCACTATTTCGCCGATCATAATTGCTATTCGTGAAACGCTGTCAGTTTTCTCTGTTAATCACCTTTCTATTCGTCTCGTCTGGATCCCTGCCCACGTTGGCATCACGGGAAATGAAAAAGTCGATGCGCTCGCAAAGTCTGCCATTACTTCTGGCTCCCTTTATGATCTTCTCCTTCCTGCTTCAGATTTTCTCCCTATCGTACGCAAAGACTGTTCATTATCGACTCAACACTTTCTTTATCTCGCCGGGAAGTTCAAGGGTATCGCATACTTCAATCTTTTCTATAGCTCTTCTGACAAACCATGGTGGCACGGTAAAAATCGTCTAGCCAGGAAATCCATTGTACTTTTTTGCAGAATGCGTTCAAACCATTACAATTTAGCTGCGAGCCTCCACCGGAAGAATTTGAGTGATAACGCAGCATGTTCCTGTGGTTTTGAGTCGGAAGATTTGAACCACATATTCTGGTCTTGTCCAAGATTTGTCCAACATCGTTCTCAGCTAACGCGTGCTTTAATTTCCGCCAAGATTTTTACACCTCATAACATAGAATCTCTCATCGCTCGTCCATCCTACGGAACCATTGTACCTATCATGAAATTTGTTGAAAGCTGCAATCTCACTTTCTAGTTACACCCCTGGTCGTCCTACACATTCAGTTTTCGCTTCATTCTCAATCAGCTTCACAATCATTTTCTCTTCACCGGCTGCGTTCGCACGCCGTTCATTTTACAAACGGAGCGTTTTGGCCGCCTTGGCGACTGATCCGCCCCCCCCCTACTAATAAGTGTCAGCGAATGGCCGTATGGTTGAAGCGCTGTAGTGCGCAAACCGGAGCCAACCACAAACAAAATAAGAAGAAGAATAAGAAGACGTCACGATCGCGTCGTCTGGAGTCTCGATCGCAGTCGCGAGGATCCGCGCCGACAACCTTTAAGGTTAGCTTTTTTACGGCAAGTTTCAATCTTCGAGTAACCGAATAAAGTAGCGAGATGGATGGATGAAGACGATACGCCGGAAATTCGCGAAGCGGCAAGAAATGTCGTTGAGAATTTGTTGCCCGAAAAATCGGCACAAATTTATAAGCAGTGCTACGTACAGTTCGTCGAGTGGCAGCGAGAACAAAAAACACGTTCCGTTTTTGAAGACATCATGCTCGTATATTTCAAAAAACTCGCAACGGAGCTGAAACCTTCCACAGTGTGGTCAAGGTATTCGATGTTGAAAAGCACAGTGCAGAATTTCCACAATGTGGACATGAGCCGATACAAACGTCTGATAGCATTCCTCTCGAAAAATTCGAAAGGTTATGCGCCGACAAAAGCCAAAACTTTAGAGCCAAAGCACGTGGAGAAATTTC
>JABFVB010117461.1:0-12249 GCA_018812205.1 Adelognathus sp. PSUC_FEM 10030001 | reverse complement strand
ACAATATATTAATAGTTCCTACTAGCGTACATTCGTTCGCGTGTTTGTATTATTCGTCTCGCGGTCACGCTCGCCTCGATTAGATCGCTCGGTATTTTCGCGTCTCGCTCGATTAACGGTCGTTTCGCTCGCGTATCGTTTCGATCGGACAGACTCGCACTCGGATTCGCTCTTCTCGGTTCGGACTCTTAACGGACACTGTTCGATCGCGTCGTTCGATTCTCCCTACCGATCTACCCCTCTCGGCTAAGCGCTGGAGTCCCGTCTACCGATCATGAACGTTTGCCGATCACGTGACATACTAGTCGCGGGGGTGTTTTTAACATTCGGCCATCCTATCATCGGCTCGTCCTCGAGACGCGTTATTGTGCTTTACCCGCGATTCTACGTTATTCATTTTCGCAAAGTTTTCATGGATGCATTCTCGAATTATCCGCGCAGATATTACAATACGAACAATAACAAAAACAAGACGTAATTTCAAAACGTAATCGAAAACATAGCATGCATGTAATTTATAAATGTAACTGAAAACACAACAAAAACATAATTTTCATTTCAATGCCGAATTTCTCACTCTCTACATTCTTATCGCACATTGCACTCTATTCGCCGTTCTACGGTTTTAAATCACTTTCTTTTTCTTTTCGTTTTCGCGCCCTCAGTAATACTCTCCCGAATCCGTTCCTCAATTTCTTTCTTCTTGTTTTCGTTCACTTACGTTTATATCGCGACTACTCGTTGCTTGTATTCGGTGCGATGCCGTAGTAATCCGGCGCACGCCGTGAACGTCGCGGGCGCGTATTTTCTTTTGAGACGTTCACTGGCATCTCAGACGTATTCTCGTTCGGTCTCGTAACTTTCTTCTTCGCACTTTTGTTGGTGCTTGGACTCGAACACTGGCTTTCCTCGTTGGTCTCGGTATCACTGCAACTCGTTTGTTCCTGGTCGTCGTCGTCAGTGTCGTTAGGGCGCCAAACTTTGAGTTGGCTCGCATGAGCCGTCGATACGTATCGTCTTCCGGGAGTGTTCTCGAGTAGCTGTGCTACCATATATGTGTCGCTCGGAAGTATTTCGGTGATGAGAAGTGGACCACGATTTTTCGGTTGAAATTTTGTACTCTCACCCGTTGCGACGGTTTGGGCGGACATGTATACAATATCCCCGATCTTGAACTTCGTGTGCGTGTCTCGATTAGCGTCATATCGAGCTTTGTAAATCTGTTGTTCCTTCGCGATACGATCACGCGCTTCTGCCTGGAGTAATGACGGTTCTTTATATCGGTTTTCACCCTCATCGGTGAGTAAGCGGAGTGTTCCCTCGTTGAAACGTGGCGTAAAGCCGTACAGAAGCTCGAACGGGCTTTTTGCGGTCGTCTGGTTATGACAGGCATTCAGATCTCGCTGGACGTTTCGAAGGTGGAGGTCCCAGTCCCGTCCATCTTCGCGTTTCAGGTTCGCCATGATTGCTGGAAGCAGCGTCGCGTTGACGCGTTCGATCATCCCGTTCGCCTGGGGATGTCTCGGTGACGTAAGTATATGTCGAATACCGTGGATCTCGCAAAACTCGCTGAACTTCTTCGCCGTAAAACATGTTCCTCGGTCGCTGATCAGACGCACTGGTGCGCCGTACTGCACGACGAAGTCTTCTAGAGCACGAATGACGCCCGTCGTCTTCGTGTCGCGTGTTGCGTGTAACGTGACGAACCTAGTGAGGTTATCGATGATCGCGAACACATATCTTTTCTTTCTTCCACTCGTGACAAAAGGACCGGAATGATCCACGTGAATCGTCGCGAAAGGTCGAGAGCCCGGAGGGATCGGGTGCAGCTCGCCTTTCTGTCTGCCTGGTGTGTTCTTTGTTACGATGCAGTGTATGCAGGCGCGTACGTGCTGACGTACATATCTCCGCATGCCCGAAAAGTGGTAATGCTGCCGTAATTGTTTCACTGTGCGCTCGATTCCAGGGTGGCTTCGCAGATCGTGGAAACGGATGACCAAACTTTTGCGCAGATTATTCGGTACGACGTACAGTAGTTTCTCACCGTCGACTTTGTAAAGGAGTCCTTCGTGCATTTCGAACTCTCTGACCTCGCTCGCTTCTTGCGGGGTACGTGCGTTGGTTCGTGAACGAAGAATTGTACACTTGCGTTTGATAGCGTCGTCGCTCGCTTGGAATAATGCTATCTCGTCTCGATCGCGGAACACACTGAACACTTGCTTTACTGTTTTCGCACTCTTTTTCTCGTTTTCGCGCACCGTATTTATCTCACTCGTATTTTCGCACACGCTGTCTGTGTATCGCTCGCTCGTGTTTTCATTGTTAATGGTTTGCTTATTAATAGTATTCTCGGGATAAGTTTCGACCGAAACTAGGTTGACCGTAGCAGTCGGGGCTCGACTCAACGCGTCGACATGGCTCATTTCGGTTCCGGCTCGGTGCCGAATTTCAGCATCGAACTCGCTCAGTTGCACGGCCCAGCGCGCGATTTGTGGGCTTTTCGTTTTGCTCGTGTTTAGGTACATCAGCGCCTGGCAGTCACTCACGATAGTGAAGGGAATGTTAATTAGTACCGCGCGTAAACGATTCACTGCCCAGACTATCGCGATTAGCTCGAGTTTCGGCGAATGATAGTTAGCTTCGCCCTGATTGGTACGACGACTGATCGCGTAAACTAATCGCCACTTTTTATCGTCGGATTGCTGAAGAAGCATAGCGCCCAGGCCAATCGCACTCGCGTCTGTGTGGAGTTCCGTAGGGTGTGAAGGGTTGAAGGGTTTGAGAACCGGACGACAGGTTAAAGCGTCGCGGAGGTCCTCAAAGGCCCGCGCTGTCGACTCGTCCCATTTGAAAATTACACCCTTACGTAACAGACGGCACAATGGGTCTGCGCGCTCGGCATATCTCGGCACAAATCGTCGGAAAAATCCCGTGAGACCCAGAAATCGACGAATCTCGTGAACGTTGCCCGGCGCGGGAAACTCGCTAATCGCTCGCAATTTCTGTTCTCCCGGCCTTATCGCGTTACCCGATATTTCAAATCCGAGATAGGATACCATTGGCTTCAAAAATTGACATTTTTTTAGATTGAGCGTAAATCCGGCTTGCCGTAGGGCTGTTAGAGTTTCGCGTAATTTTTCCTTGAGCTCAATCCACGAATTCCCGGGAATGAAAACGTCGTCCAAAAAGTACAGAACTACTTGCTCGTGTAACGGTTCCAAAGCGCAATGCATTGCCTTCATGAAGTAGGAGGGTGCGTTCATGAGACCAAACATCGCGGTGTTGAATTGTCCGGTCTCATCGGGTGTGATAAACGCGGTTCTATGACGTGATTCTTCGGCCAGAGGAATTTGCAAGTACCCCTGCATAAGATCGAGCATGATGAAAAGAGAAAATTGCCCGATACGCTCGAGATGGGCGTCTAGATCTGGTAAGGGAAAATGAATTCGCTCAGTCTGTGCGTTTAGTCGCCTATAATCGATAACTAGTCGCGGAGATCCGTCCTTCTTGCGTACGATAAACGCAGGGCTCGCGTAACTCGACTCTGTTTCGCTACAAATACCTGATTCTTTCATGCTCTTGACGATCTCTCGCATCTCGTCTCGCTCCTTTTGACTCGCGCGATACGGCTTAGACTGTACCGGTTTGCTTCCGGGACGCTCGGTAATCTGCATCTCGGTCGAGTCGGTTCGGCCCAACTCAGAGATGTCCATTGCGATGGTATCACGAAATTCGTTTAAAGTCTCTACCAAGTCGTCGATATCCTCTTCCTCGATGTTCTCGCCGATGTCCAGATTCTCTCGTACGACGGGTGTACGAGGTGAACGTTGCTCGCTGATGATTGTGGCACTGTTGATCCTCCTCGTCGTGTCGCCGCCGTTCATCAAAGGTAGATGAAAGTTCTCGTCTCCTGATCGTACGCGTACAAATTGTATAGTGCGTGACGGGATCTCGATGTCTTCCATGATGATCGGGCGTGTGACCGTGGTGGTGGGAGAAGTCTCGACGAAAAAGCGTAACTCCTCGTTTTGTTTGCTGTGTCCGACTCCCGGTGCATCAATGAATGTCCTGCCTACTAGTGTGTCGTGCGACTGACAGTCATCCGGAACGACACGCAGCGGAACTTGCTCGACGCTGACACCGTCGATGACAATCGTGGCTCGTACGATTCCGGGCGAGAGCACTTGGTTTTGATTAGGACCAAAGCAATACAAAGTCTCGGGTTGATTGACGAATGGTAACCCGAATTGGAGTACTCGAGACGCTTTCACGGTGCACTCGGAACTCCCCGTGTCCACAAACCCTGTCATCGTATGGCCGTTCACTTCGATAGACTTGATGTAAGTCGACGCGGTGCGTGCGTTGTCATTCGCGATAATGTTTACTGCAGCTGCTGCAGCTGTGTCTCGTTCCGAGCAATACATTTGCGTGTGTCCGACTTGACCACACTTACGGCAACGCAATTCACGTCGAGGTTTGGGACAATATTTCGCGATATGTCCATAGTCGTTACAGTTGTAACACAATGGATCACCGGCTCCGTTGCGTAGAGGCGGACGACGATCGCCGGCTGCACTCGCGGGGCGCGTGTTATTCGTCGAGGACCCTGTTCGCGGTTGCGAAGTCCGATCGGGTGTCGTCGTCGACGTTAGCGGAGCTGTTCGAGCTCCGTCATTGGCTGTGCGTTGAAGACGAATGCGAGCTGTTCGTTGCGACTCCAGTCGCTCGTAGTCTTGCATATCCCGCAATAATTCGGCTACATCAGCTTGATGTCGGGCTGCCATAGCATGGCACAGATCCCTGGACCAGAGACCCACGAGCACATGTTCTTTCATATCCTGAAACTCAAGACGGACTGAACGGCAAAGCCGGGTCTTAGCGTGAAAGTAGGATGTCAAAGATTCTTGTCGACCCTGTACCCGATTCATCATCCTGTTCCATCTGACGATGAAGCTCTCGGGCCTGACGAACGTCTGATAGAAGAGGGCTCGAAACGATGCCCAGTCGACAATCTCGCGACGATTGCCAAGGTACCAGTTGCGCGTCTTGCAAATGTGAGCGGGCGGTTTCCAACGCGAAATTGTCAGGCCACTGATGCAGTGCCGCCGTACTCTCGATCTCTTCTATCCAATCGCGCGCGCTGCTCGTACTCGCTTCTCCAGTAAATTTACCGATTGTGTGGGACAGATCGGGCAAAATGCTGTATGTAGGAGGCCCATGGTTGTTCACTGCGTTGTCCTCTCGTTGCGTTACAAGGCGAGAAATCAAGTCGTGCAGCGTTGCATCGCGACGACGATTATCCTCCAACAACGCCTGCAATGCGTTATCCCTCACACGATCCGACGGATTATTCGATTGGTACGGAGGAGGGGGAAGGCTAAGGTCGACTTGGGGGAAGGCACCACGCTGAGGCTCCGAATGGCCCATCGGTGCGCGGGCAAACGGTCGAAAGGACGGTTCGTTATTCTGCGTATAATTCACTGCATTGCTCGCGACATTATTCGCGGCACTCTTCGTGGCGCTATTCGCGGCGTCGTTCGGCGAACGACTCGGCGCACGAGGCATCTCGTATGCGTTCGACGATCGGCGTGCAAGTTGTTCTCCAGCCGTCGGTAACATCGGCCGTTCCGATTCGCACGTCTGCTGCGCGTTGCGTGCGCGCCATGCCGTTGAGAGCGACTCAGTCGTTTGCTCCTCACGGCTCCGACTAAGAGACGATCGCCACGGGGCGGGAGATGATTCGCGAATCGGCTGTTTCGGCAATGTGTTGATGCCACGATTTTGTTGTCTCCCCTGATTGACGAGGCTCTGCGCATAATCGCTCGAATACCCGACCACACCGGCTTCGTCGTTATCGGAGTCTTCGTTGCGCATGCGCATCATGAAACGTTCAAACTCGTCGATGTTCGCGCCCGGCCGACGCTCCGCCATTTTGGTACCCTCGCGAAGAAAATTCCGCGAAAAGTCGAAAACACGACGGAAGTTCCGCGCGCTGTCGACAACGCGACGAAAATTTCGCGAAATGTCGAATGCGCGACGAAAGTTCCGCGCACCGTCGATAACACGACGAAAATTCCGCGAAATATCGAATGCGCGACGAGAGTTCACACAGAAAAAAAAAAAAAAAAACCAAAATCACTGTTACGATAACTTCAAATGTTTGCGAAAATCCACTCGCGATTAACCGCACAATACGATTATCACGAGGAAAATAGAGAAACGAGAAAAATAAATATATAAAAGTTTCAGTCTTTCCGGTGTAAGCGCTCGCGGCTCAGGCGCACTCGAGTTACATAGATCGGTTATGCCATCTCGATAAGAGCGCGTCTCGTTATTGCCGTTATGCCGCCATCTTGAATTACCGGCGTATGAACCCGGAGGGAAAAAAAAAAAAAATTCACTCGCGAATTTTTCTTCAGAACGACGGATAATATGTCTCTTACTGTCTCGTAGGGCACTTTGTAGGCACGTAACAGGGAAATATCCCACTTCTGAAGTGTTAAACGTCGCTTTCTCTCGACGTTTACGGCCGGACAAGGTCAGGATGTCGGAAGGTTCGACAAGAAAATAACACCGTTTAACGAAAGTAGATATTCACAATATATTAATAGTTCCTACTAGCGTACATTCGTTCGCGTGTTTGTATTATTCGTCTCGCGGTCACGCTCGCCTCGATTAGATCGCTCGGTATTTTCACGTCTCGCTCGATTAACGGTCGTTTCGCTCGCGTATCGTTTCGATCGGACAGACTCGCATTCGGATTCGCTCTTCTCAGT
Source organism: Adelognathus sp. PSUC_FEM 10030001 (assembly GCA_018812205.1). Taxonomy (NCBI): domain Eukaryota; kingdom Metazoa; phylum Arthropoda; class Insecta; order Hymenoptera; family Ichneumonidae; genus Adelognathus; species Adelognathus sp. PSUC_FEM 10030001. Next base: position 5,473 of record JABFVB010117461.1, on the reverse strand, counting down.
TCGGACTCTTAACGGACACTGTTCGATCGCGTCGTTCGATTCTCCCTACCGATCTACCCCTCTCGCCTAAGCGCTGGAGTCCCGTCTACCGATCATGAACGTTTGCCGATCACGTGATATACTAGTCGCGGGGGTGTTTTTAACAAATGTATCGATAAAAGGATGCATGTTACACTTGACGAGGGAATGTTTCGTTCACGCTGTGCGTGAAATGTCGTGACGAGATATCATGTCGTTGCGAAGAGATACAAGAGTCCTTTGGCGAATTGATAGATCTCGTAACCCCGCCGAGTTTCGATACGCCGTAGACACGATCAACGAACGATATGGGAACGTTGCCCATATCGTGTTGCCGAACTTGCCGGGCACGAATCATCAGTTCCATCTGGAATACGTAGCCCTTTGAGACGCAAGACCGTATGAGCTTCTCCGGTGTACGTCTCTCTCTTGTAGAGTCTGCAATTGAAACAAGTTCAAATTTACGCGATTTGCATAACAAAATAATTATTTTCGCTTATGAAAATTGAAATCAGCTGAAAATCACCAGATTTGTATGACATAATGATCATTTCCGCTTTAGAAAATTCAACAAGTTGTAATTTTCTAGATTTCCATAAAAAAAATGATGATTTCCGCTTTAGAAATTGGATACAAGTTAAGAATCTCGAGATTTGTATAAGATAATGATTATTTTCGCTTTAGAAAATTCAACAAGTTCAAAATTTCATTTTTTTCATAGCCAAAAAATTATCATTGCTTTAGATAATTGAAAAAAGTTGAAAATCTGGAGATTTGCATTTAGAAATTTGATACACGATAAAAATCTCCAGATTTGCATGAGAAAATGATTATATCCGCTTTAGAAAATTTTACAAGTTCCAATTTTTGAGATTCGCATAACGAAATAATTATTTCCGCTCTAGAAAATGTAATAAGTTTAAACTCCACTGCAGACACGAGTATTTTAAAAGAATGAAATAAAAAATAGAATACATATTGAATATCTTACCTGTGCTGTGCATACTTGTAATGGGTCAATGAAACTTGCACTTTGAATTTCTCATTTTCACAAATTCACAATTGCCCAAATTTCGTAAAACGAATTGTTCACATCTCATTGCTCGTATTGTTCTTTAATTGTTTACTTTTTCAATGTGAAATTCAATGTTTTTCAAATTGGTTGTCTTCTGCGCGATATACCGAAAGATTCTAGCACTTGCTCTTTAGCGAGAATTTTGTGTATTGGATAGGGTCGTGTTACATTCGTTGGCGCATCTCCTTTTATTCGGTGTAAAAGTGAATCGAATCGGACAATGATCAGGTGCGTGGGAAAAGATCGTTTCGACGATTTCGAGTCCGCGGAGTTCATTTTTTTTGACACAAGTGTCGACGACGATGGCACACTGATTTCGAACTAAGTGCCAATCACGAGGAAATTCGATGAGTTGGAAAATAATGTGAAGAAGTACGATTCCATGGAAGACGCAGTGCGCCGAACACGAGAATTGGTAAAGCTACCGTCCATGTCCGGGCTCGCGAGTCGAGCCATTGGTTCGAGAAGCCCGGCTTTGGACGCGCTCCGAAACTCGTTTTGTCGACCGGGCTGCAGTTCGCTGAGGGAGCGAAACGACGACGATTTGACGTTTTATGTCAAGGATGGCCAGCGTTTTCGTCGTGACACTCCAAAAGAGTTTATTGAAAAGACGGTGACTGCATATAATCGACATTATCAATGTCTGAGGGATCAGTATCGTCAAGAACCGTTCGACGCCGCTGATGCCGAAAGACGTCGCGCCAAGGAAGACGAAGAGTCTCTGAAGCGTAAGACCGATGAAATGGCGACATCGCAGCAGCAGCAGCAACAGTAGGCGGCCCAACGCGTCGGGTAAAAACGGCCCTTTTCAGGGCCACGGGATGCCAAGCAGACAACCTCCTCGTGGTGGATTCCGGGTAATGCTAATGGTCTGCCAAATGTCAATTTTAGCGAACGACTGTTCAAGTTGTAGTTCGTGTAAGTTTCGATATGTATACAAACAAGTGCACAGCGCCGTGATAAATTTAATATAGTTGTATAGGAATTCAGAGCGTTTCCCAAGCATTTAATTGTGAGACGGCGACGTGCTGTTTTAACTTTGTACAGCGGAACAAAACACAATTATCTTGGAAAGACAATGTTCAACTTAGCATAATTTGGAAGCAATACAGATTGAACTCTGTGTATGAGATGAACCCTTAAGATGAAGTAGTGTTGAAATGTACACATTTGAAGCTTTTATATAATAACGATACCGCTTTCGTCTGGAAAAAAATTGCTCTTATTACTCAACAGGCGTACCGCCGTCCAGTATTGCAATCAGAAGCGACTGAACACCACAATGCGGAGGAGGAGAATGTAGAACTGCCCTCAGCTAGAATATTCAATCTGAACGAGAACAGTTCAACCCACGGAAGTCCTTTGACGTCTCGAATCATCAATCTTCACAACGAAGATCTCGAAGAATCAGTAAACGATAAAAATGAAAAAAACACGACTTTCGGGGGAAGCGATATTCCAAGCGGTAGCGGCGCTGATCATCGTAGCGAGACCACTAATAGTACCGTTAATAGGGTCGACCAATTTACGTACAGCAGTAGCGATAAAGACGATTCGTCCTGCGCTGACGTTCGAAATTCAATCGACCCGACACATTCACCCAATGACTCATCGGAAAGTGAAGATTTTAATGTCCGAAATAATGCGTTCACTGTAGACGATAAAATCGCCCAATTATCGGTACCAACGAGGTTGAAAAATCACATAACGGACCTGATTGTAATTTTGCAAGTCATTGCGGTAGCTATTCGTGCGAGATGGACGTATGCATCTATAATACTGGTATTCAAATCTCTCAAAAATATGACCGTTAACAGCAACTTGCCGGCAACGATAAAAAGTTTATGGAAACTATTATCTCGGAATGATGATGCCGAGACCAGACGTCACTTATATTGTAGGCAATGTCACAAACATCTGGGGAATAGTTCAAAACCTGCAATTAATTGTGAATGCGGCCGATGCGGCCCAAGGAAAAAAAATAAGTATTTATCGTACTTCATTGAAGTAAAGATAAAACCTCAGTTGGAACGACTGTTCGCCGATAAAGCAGTGATAGATTCTCTTGGATACCGTTTCACGCGGTGCAAACAAGAATTCAACAATATGGAAGACATGTTCGACGCTGACGGATACTTGAAGTTATGTCAACCAGGCAGATTTTTGAGTTACAAATACAACTTCTCGTTCTCACTCTTCACGAACGGAGTTAAAGTATCCAATTCATCAAATTCAAGTGCCTGGCCGATCATGTTGATGATAAACGAGTTTCCGCCGCATGCTCGCAAGAAATACATGATACTGGCCGGAATATGGGTCGACTCGAAACACCCGGATTTGAAGACTTTTCTAAAACCTACTGTTATGGAATTACGATCGTTGTATGATACCGGAATAGTATGGACGAATACAATTGATAATACCAGGGTAGTCAGTAGATTTGTGACGGTAGTCTGTACAGCAGATTCGAAGGCGAGAGCACCAATGTTAGCTATGACACAGGGCAACGGTGAATACGGCTGCACCTATTGCTATCACAAAGGGGAACAGTTGGTAGGGGCGGGCGTAACGAGAGTATATCCCAACGAACGAGTACCATCCTTACGTAGAACCGACGGAGAAATCAGGATGCACATGATAAGGGCAAGAGCGGAAGGAAGAGTATTTGGTGTACAGGACGTTTCTGCAATCTCGCTTCTTAAAGAATTCGATTTGGGTTCTGGGGCACGGGTAGACAGCATGCACAATATGTACCTAGGTGTTGCAAAATTTCATACCGGATTGATGTTGAACGGAAAAGCAACGGATGTTTGGTACGCCGGAAGTCCGCAAAACATTGCCACGATCAACGCGAGATTATTAAAAATTCGCCCCCCTAGTAGAATCTCTCGAAAACCGCGAGCCATCGGAGAAATGAGTAATTGGAAAGCTTCGGAATGGAGGAACTGGCTTCAATTTTACGTTGTACCATGTCTGCGAGGAGTAATCGGTTCAAGGTATCTGAAACATTTGGCGTTATTATCGCGCGCTGCTTACATTTTGAACAAGAGTACGATTTCTACAGGAGAGCTTGAAACTGCGAGAATGCTGCTGAAGGAATACGTTCAGAATTTCGAAAGATTGTTCGGGCAAAAAAATATGAGATTCAATGGCCATCTGCTAAACCATCTAGTAGATTCAGTGAAAGAGTGGGGGCCCTTCTGGACTCATAGCGCTTTTCCTTACGAAGCTTTCAACAAAAAAATAATAGATAAAGTGACTAGCGCCAATGGGCGATGTTTGCAGATAGTAACACGATATTCCTTGACACGGTTTATCGAAAATGCATTGACCAACGATAAATTATCGTACGAGACCAAATATTCCATAAACAAAATTCTTACCGATGGCTTAAAAAGACAAGACTATCCCATCGATTCAACGCCACTGAAACCGACAATCTTCGAGGGAAAACATCTGGTAAACTGCTGTTCGCCGACTAACGAAGATTTCCGAACGCTCTCCTACTTCAACTATGATCCGCCGAAACTGATATCGCTTTATCGAAAGGCGATCATCAAGGGTACCGCTACATACACGTGTGAGCCGAAGAAGGTGCATCGAAAGACTCGATATTGCGATAAATATATTTATTGCAAGACCATGGATTCGGAGAGATAAAAAAAATTATTACGTTCCTCGATCACGATTTGGAAATAAATGGGTTTATCGTCGAAAGACTCACGATTCTACGAAATTACCTCGGGCTCGAAAATATCCAAGTTGTAAAGAAGACTGGTAGAACAAGATTTATACTTTGCAATGATAATGTGCAGTTGGTACCAGCAATTGCAATTGAAAAAAAGGAATCGCAACTCATCATTGCCCAACTACCTAACATCTGGGAAACGGATTAATCGCGGTTGTCTTATCGGAAGCTGTAATCAGCCGAGGTAACAGGGAATAATCGATGTTCGAAGGGTTTTTTTGACATCATTAATTATGTAATGGTACCTGTAACGTAGTACAATGCTATTGTACGATATTTGTGGACGATGGAATGAAATATTTTTGTAACAAACACAATATTTTGTATGGCGTACAGAAATAATAAAAAAAAAATCTCAATTGGAAGAATATGAAAATAAAACAAATATTTTCTTCATAACGTATCTGCGATTCAATTGTATGACGGACATTTGCTACCTAAAGAACTTTTGAAGTCGTATTTGGCATGAGTGATTCTGAAGAATGTTCGCGTGTACATGCTTCTTCATTTCCGTCGCATTCACAGTCAAAATAACGACAATAAATAGATAGAATTACACGATTCCAATTAGTTAGCTTTGCCGGAATATGGTTGCTTCATTGTACACATGAAAATAGGACATTCTTTAACAT
>JABFVB010117460.1:0-10883 GCA_018812205.1 Adelognathus sp. PSUC_FEM 10030001 | reverse complement strand
CTCGCTCGCCACTCGACCCTGCCCCCCCTTCCTATCCCATCGCTCTCTCTCTCTCACTCTCTGTCTAGAAGGAGGTGAAGTGAGGTAGCTGTTGAGTTATTGTGTTTACAAGATTAAACAAAGTGTGTATAAAACAGTGAATGGTGTTCACGTGTAGAGGACAAGAATTCTCTTCACACACAAAACAGTTTTCGCATCAAATATATCTAAAGAACTTTATATAATAACCTTTTGGATGGGAATAAAAATGTGAGGTTATGTGCGGGGCGGACAGCATTCCGCAGCACGGTCGCGATACCAGTCGCCGAAACTCTGCGCATAGTACAGACGATCCAATGCAAAAACTGTACGGTTCGGCAAATCGTATTGTACGGTTTGACGAAACCTTATAAACCACTCATTGAACATTGATGTGAACTGTCACCGTGCAAATCAACATCGTTACACGTCAAAGTGACAGATAACCGAGCTCTACCGATAACCGATAAAACACCAATAAACCTTAATATCCGGACGATAAAATCGCTAGCCTCGCGCATAACACGCGAGAGGGCAGCAGCGATCGGTTTCATAAAGTCGCGAGACGCGACACGGCGTCATCGAGCAGGAGATTTGATCCAAAGGTGCAATACCAACCGTCGGTAATACAAGGTGTAGAAATCTACTCGGAGATGTCAGCAAAGCGAGCAAATAAGCAGTGTGCAAAATGCAAGAAGCTCATTATGTCAGTCGTTTACGAATGCAAACCTTGTCTGAAGTACTTTCACAAAGGATGTGCAAATAAACATAGAACAACAAACAGCGACAACGAAGTAGTAGTATGCAGTAGCGAAATTGGAATTGTCCCAGGAACCGAAAGCAGTAAAGGAAGAGAAATGAATACAGAAGAGGAAGAAGATGATGACTCAAACAAAAATACAGGAACATTCACACTGAAGAGGAAGGCAAGTACAGAAACGAATACACCAAATAGCGCAAAGAAACCACGGGATGACAATAGCGAAAATGAGGAGGAAGCAGAGATGTCGTTGGACGAAAAGCTGGACCACATACTGAATAGTATCAAGAATGTCGAAAAGCATTCCATACGAGACAAAACATTGGAAGAGAGCATCGTAAAAATTGTGAAAACTGAGATGGAAAAGCTGAACAAACAGTGTATTACCATGATTAGAGAATGCGTCGTCACGGAAATACAAAAACATACAAAAAATTTAGTAGACGAGATTGAGAGACTGAGGTCGTACGTGGTGGAACCAGCAACAGCGGGCCAACAAAACAAACAGCGGAGAAGGGAAGCGACTGGAACAGACACACTGTCAAGTGATGGAGAAAAGAAGAACAAGAGTGGAAGAGAGCAAAACCAAAGAGACGCGTATTCAACAGTTTTGAAAAGAAGAAAAAATGAAAATATCATCATTAAGCCAGTGAACGAGCAAACGAGCGAGGTTACGACGGACAGGATCAAAGACACGGTCAATATATTGGAATTGGGCATCGGCGTCGATAGTGTGAAAAAAGGACCGAATGGGAAAGTAGTAGTGGAATGCCAGAAGAGCAGCGACAAAGAAATCCTAGGAGATGCATTACGACAAAATCTGGGCTCACAGTACACAGTAATCGTGCCGAACAAAAAACTGCCGAAGGTCAAGATTGTCGGTATTGAGGAAAAAATTGAGACGAGTGGAGAGAATGAGTTTCTACAAAAAATCAGCGTACAAAATGAACTCGATATTGAGAAGAACACCTTCGCAATGAAGTTGGTAAAGCTGATCAAAACAAGGAATCAAGAGCAGACAATAATACTAGAGGTTGATCCAAAGACGCACCAAGTGCTCGTGGAGAGAGAAAGGATGAAGATTGGATGGAAAAACTGCCGGGTTTACGATCATGTGAGCGTCACGAGATGTTTCAACTGCTGGTGCTTTAATCATTATGCAAAGGATTGCAAAAATGAGAAATCCTGTAGAAAATGTGCCGGGAATCATGAAGAAAAGGACTGTGAATCAACGTCAGTGAAGTGTACAAACTGTGAGAAAATGATAAAGAAGTTCAATCTGAATGACGTGTCAAGTGATCATCGAGCTACGGACTTTGAGTGCGAATCTTACAAACATATGGTTGAGCATAGGAGGAAAAACGTGATATATTGTGAAGAATAGCAGCCACAGAGAGTACAGGCGCAACACCGAGAGACGTCTATATTAGTGTTAAATGCTCAAGGTTTTCTCCGGCATAAAGATGAAATTGAACGACTGGTTGTAGATTACAAACCTAAAATTCTATGTTTGAATGAAACACATGTGACAAAAGAAATCAATGCCAATGAGCTATATATTGTTAATTACGAGTGCATACGATGCGACACAAGCAATAGTCGAACCGGAGGTCTACTGACCTTCGTTAGATATGACATAAAACATACCGTGCTGAGGATAAGAGAAGTTGAAGAAAATGCGTGGATAAGCACAATTAAACTCAAAGGTAAAAATACAGGAATAACAATTTGCAGTGTATACCACTCTCCTAGCAAAAGCGACGGAGCTTTTATTGATATCATAAATGGTGAAATCGAGAATTTAATAGGCGAAGGACATATCATTATTGCGGGAGATTTTAACATAGATCTTCGTAAACAAAATCATTACTCGCTGCGCTTGCTAAAAGATTGTACATGTATGGGACTCAAACAATACGTGACTGATTACACGCGAATCACAGAAGATTCTAATACGTTGATAGACTTAGTGTTCTCAAATTTTTACATACTCACAGAAGTTTTGCTTTCACCAAAGATTACGGATCACAACATTATTAAAATTGATTTTCATACGGAACAGAATGATGAAAATGGTAACGTTGAATTTATTACAAGGGATTTAAAAAATTTTAATCAGCGAAAATTCTGTGACACCCTCAGAGCGCAAATAGTGAGCAGGTACGACGAGAGACAAGACACGAATGAAATGGCAAATACATTAATAACATGTTTAACTGAAACGATAAATGAGGTGACACCGAAAGTGAAGAAAACAATACCCGTGAAGTGGCTTAACAAACCATGGATTACAGAGGAAGTTAGAGAAGCGATGAAAATAGGAGATGATGCATATAAAATGGCAACAAACAGGAAAGATGAAGAAGAATGGGAACGTTTTAAAATACTAAGAAATGCCGTGGTCTATTCATTACGCGCTAATAAGCGACAATACTTCGAGGAAAATATTGACAACAGAAAATCTAATCCTAAGAAAATGTGGAAAACGCTTAAAGAATGAATAGGAAACAAAAAAGTTGCAACTAGCCAAAATGGTATCTTTTTCAACAATACACAATATATGGATGAACAAATAATAGCTGATAAATTCAATCATTATTTTCTTCATAGCATTGACGTTTTAATAAATAGAGTAGATGCAGATGAATATGGAGAAATTAATATAGACCGCTTGGGCGAAGAAAATTTCGAGAGTTTTAGGGAGGTAACGAACAGAGAATTAGACAAACTTGTAAACGGTCTCGATAATAAGAAAGGAACGGAAGAGGGCATAAGCACCGAAATTTTGAAGATTTCATGGCAATGTATAGGGGATCACATAAAAGAGTGCATAAATAAATCAATATCAGAAGGAGTATTCCCCGAGGAATGGAAAACTTCTACAATTGTCCCCATACCGAAAGTTGTGGGAAGTGTCAAGGCAGAAGAGTACAGACCCATAAATGTCCTTCCAATCTACGAAAAGCTTCTAGAACTCGTCGTTAAGAATCAAATAAAAAAATATATAGATGACAATAAAGTATTAGCAAATGAACAGTCCGGATTCAGAGAGACATATTCATGCGAGACGGCACTACAGAATACATTAATTGGGTGGAGAAGAGAGATGGACCAAAGTAAATTAATAGGTGTCGTGTTTCTGGATTTTAAACGTGCCTTTGAGACTGTAAATAGAAATATTTTATTGAAAAAACTAAATAAAATAGGAATAAAAGAAAACGCGCTCAAATGGTTCCATTCGTACTTAAACAATAGAACGCAACAAGTTAAATTCAATAACAAATTCTCGAATAAGCGAATCACACAGCATGGTGTCCCACAGGGATCTGTTCTGGGGCCCCTTCTGTTCATTTTGTACATTAATGACATTGTTAAACAACTGACTCATTGCTCCTGTAAAATGTTTGCCGACGATACAATAATATACGTGAGTGGCACTGACAGAATAGAGATTGAAAGAAAATTGAATTATGATCTTGAAAACATTGTAAAATGGCTCGAAAGGAATAATCTAAAGTTAAATACAGCAAAAACCAAATTCATTTTAATTCACGACCCGAGGAAACAACTGCGAAATACGTGTAAAATCAAAATCGATGGAGACGACATTGAAGTAGTGGCGGAACATAAGTATCTGGGCGTGATAATAGATCAACATCTGAGATTCGATAGTTATGCAACGTACATAGCGAAGAAAGTAGCCAAAAAAATTAGCTTCATGTACAGACTCAACAAATGTGTTTCCGTTTACACGATGGTAACGGTGTACAAAACTATTGTCGCACCCCATTTTGAATACTGTAGCACGATAATGTTGAATTTCAATGAATATAGTTGGGAGATGTTGCAGAAATTACAAAATAGAGCGATGCGCGCGATACTGAGATGCAATAGGTACACACCCATTAGGGACATGTTGACGGCACTCGGTTTTGTAACGCTGAAGCAACGTATGCGGTTCAATGTGTGCGTTTTTGTATACAAAATGGAAGAAGGGTTGATGCCAGAATACTTATCGAGCGAAATAACAACGGTGGGAGAAACACACAATTATAATACGAGGCAAAGAGGCAATATTAACGTTGTGAAATGCAATACAAACGCAGGCCAAAGAAGCCTAACATACAGCGGATTCGGAATGTACAATGAGCTGCCGAGAAACGTGAAAAATGCAAGAAATGTAAGCGAATTCAAGCGATTGTTAAAAGAATACTGGTGGGTTGATGGAAATAGAGATTAAATTGTACGAAGGTTTGAGTGACCGTGGAGATGCTGCGTTAGTTTTAAATGTAGACATAAGCTGTTGTGATGTAAATGTAAAATGTAATGTAAAATGTAAGACAATGTAGAGTGTAATGAAAAATGCGAGACAATGTAGAATGTAATGTAGAATGTAAGACAATGTAGAATGTAATGTAAAATGTAAGACATTGTTATGAAATGGAGAAACTGTAGCCACGAGCTAAATAAACACGATCAATCAATCAATCAAAACACGCACCTGTCATCGCTCTTGGTGGAAATACTGGTACTGCAGATATCCTGCCCCTCGGGGAGCTCTGTTTCAGGATACCCCAATGTGAGAAGGCTCAGCAACAATACGAGCATAAAATTCGGCCAAAATAAAGCTGTTTTTTATATTATTGGAAGAATCAAAGAAGCCAACCTAGTAGCTAACCTCAAAGATGGCTACGTAATCTCTGAGCGAAAGCGGAGCTAGTACGTCATGCGCAGGCGCACAGAGTCGCGCTATTGAGGCACGCATTACGAACAACGAGAGGTCGAAGAACGCGGTAGAGCTTCGAAGGGAGATCAGAGATGGCAGATGCGTCGGAATCAGAAGAGGACAGAGAATGCGAGAAGTGCCACAAAGGCGTTGTGAGCGCACTGATATGCGAGGTATGTGATCAGGCGTACCACCCGGGCTGTGCCAGGGATAAAAAGATTGTAAACGATGCTGGCGAGTTGGTATGCTGTCTGAACAGAGTCGAAACTCCGCGCGGAAATCGAAGCGCGGCGAATACGAAAAACAATAGAAAAAAAAACGAATAGAAAGCGGAGAAGAATGGATAAGGAAAATAGTCCTAGCGAGCCAAGCGAAGATGAGAACATAAGATATAGAATCGGTAACGTAGAGCAGAAATTAAAAGACGTTTTGAAAGTGCTTGAACAAATCAATGAGAAGCAAATCTCCGAACAATTGATAAAAAAATGTATTAGAGAAGTTATGGAAGTAGAAATTGCCGATCTGAAAGAAGAGAATGCTAAACTTCAAAAAGAATTAGAGATGATGAAAAAAGACAGGCAAACACAAAATAATAATTTCGAGCGCGTCAGTTATGCGGAGAAATTGGAGAACGATTCAGAGAAATTGCGAAACGAAGAAGTGATTATTGTAAAGCCACTTGTCGATCAACAGAGCGAGAAAACGAAGAAAGATCTGAAAAAACAAATTGATATCGCTAAACTCGGAGTTGGTGTTAATAATGTTAAGAAATGAAATAATGGTTCTATTATTATTGGATGTCAAAGTGGTAAAGATCGAGATTGTCTCAAGGAGAATATAGAGAATATTGCGGGAAAAAAGTATAGAATCGAAGCGCCGAAATTGAAAAAACCAAAAGTGAAGATAACTGGAATCGACATGAATGAGGATAAACTCGACGACAAAAAACTTATCGAAATGATCATAAAGCAAAACGAGGAAAATCTGGGTTTGCAAGGGACTGAATCTGGAGCGAAAATCTTACGCAGAATGAGAAACGAGAAATTCGGAGATCTGACGATCATAGTAGAATTTAGCACTATTTGGCATGAGGCAATAACGAACAAAGAGAGACTTAACATGAATTGGAATAGATGTAAAGTCACGGACTTCGTTGGTGTACTGCGGTGTTATAAATGTTGGGGTTTCTGGCATATGGCAAAAGACTGCAGAAAAGAGAGTACGTGCCTGCACTGTGCTGGTGTACACGACTCTCAAGAGTGCGGAAAAAAAATGAAATAGCCGAGTTAAAGTGTTCAAACTGTGTAGCGAGAAATGTTTTCCTGAAGGAAGACAAAATAGACACCTGCCATAGAGCCACAGACAGGCAATGTCCCTGCTATATAAGTGCGCTTGAAAGAGAAAGACAAAAAACTCAATATAGTAGCGAAGTTTAGCAACCACAGAGGGTAGTAGGTCAGAAATATGCACGAGAAAATAGACAGAGTAGTATTATCGTCACAAACAGTCAAGGCTTATTGAATAATTTTGATGAGATCGCAAATTATGTCAAGGAAATGAATCCAATGATATGTTGTCTGACGAAAACACACATTATAGCGGAGGTGAATGATAATGAACTTGATATACCAGGATACAACATAGTTAGATGCAACTCAACTTCGACGAGAACGGGTGGGGTGGTAGTGTATTTGAGAAAATGTATCAAGTATGAAATATTACAAAACGAGGAATATGGAACTAATTTATGGGTTATCACGTTAAATGTCGTAATAAACAAACATAAAAAATGTATAACTACAGTATATCATTCACCTAGCGCGAGCGATGCGGAGTTTTTGATCTTGTTGGAAGAATTGTGGGAAATAATCGTATCGCGTTATGCTAGTATAGTAGTGGGAGACTTCAATATCGATCTTCTAAAAGGAAGTGCATATGAAAAAAGAATAACAGAAATAATGCAAGGGCTAGGGTACAGACAATACATGAACGAACCGACACGGATTACGGAATCATCGCGCACATTAATCGATCATGTTTATACCAATGAAGAAGTGAATTGCAAAGTATCTCATACGCCCAAAATAACAGACCACTCGATCATAATTATATATGTCGTTGGAGAAAATTTGCCAACGGGAGACACGATTACGTTTAATAGGAATACAAAAGATATGAATGTTGAGGCTTTCTGTTATTTACTGAGGGACTCGAGAAGAGAATTTACTATTAGTAATATGAAAAACTGTGACATAAATACTAAGGCAAATTGGCTTGGAAACGAGATATGTGATGCGGTTGACCAAGTGGCCCCGATAAAACGAAAAATAGTTCCTACGAAATGGCTGCATAACAATTGGTTCGATGGAGAAGTATTGCGTGCTATCAAAGAAAGAGATAATAAATATAAGGAGGCAATTGATACTAGGAATCAGAATGTATGGGCGAGTTTTAAAGTATTAAGAAATATGGTAGTTCGACTGATAAGAGATAAGAAAAGAAATTACTACTTAGAAAACATTGATAATTATAAAAATGACCCGTACAAATTATGGAAAACTCTGAAAACTGATGTACTAAAGGCCGGTAAAACGAATAACATTGGGGTTGGAATAAATATCAACGGAGTTATATATGAAAAAGATCTGGAGATTGCTAGAAAACTGAATGAATTCTTTATTGACAGTGTTGATGAAATTGTACAAGGCATTGAAACAGTTACCACCTCATACCGTGAAACATTCAGTAATAACGTGAATTTTGTAATGGAGCGATTCAATGAAATAACAGAGAGTGAACTTGATACTGTAATAAAGAATTTAAAGAACAGAAGAGGAACGGATGAGGGTATTAGTACCGTAGTATTACAATTGGCCTACAGAACGATGCGTAAAATATTTCTAGATACGATAAATACGTCACTAAAAGAGGGTATATTCCCAGAAGGGTGGAAATGCTCGACAGTGGTACCGATACCCAAAGTAGCCGGATCGAATGAAGCGAAAAATTTACGACCAATAAACATACTACCTATTTACGAGAAAGTACTGGAAACAGTGGTAAAAAGGCAAATTGATAAATACTGTGAAGATCACGATATTATTACTGATTGCCAATCAGGGTTCAGAAATAGTTACTCGTGTGAAACTGCCTTACAAGGTATTATATCGGATTGGAAATGTGCAATTAGTAAAGGGAAAATGATTGGAGTAGTCTTTCTTGACTATCGGAGAGCTTTTGAGACTGTCGACAAAACGATTTTAATTGCTAAACTAGAATGTTACGGATTTAAAGGTACTGTTATCTCTTGGCTTCAAGATTATGTAAATAACAGAGTTCAGAGAGTAAAATACAATAATGCCACATCAGAACAAAGAGGGGTCAACAATGGCGTGCCGCAAGGTTTAGTCCTCGGGCCCCTCCTTTTTATACTGTACATAAACGATATAGTGAAAATAACAACTCGTGATTGCAAAATCAGGATGTTTGCAGACGATACTATCGTATATTTTGACAGTTTGAGAGTTGATAGCATAGAATACGTCATAAATAAGCAATTGGAAAAGGTGTATAAGTGGTTATGTGCAAACAAACTGAAATTGAACAACGGAAAGTGTGAATTTATGGTAGTAAGAGGAATAAGACAGAAAGAGAATACTCTATGTGACATGAGAATTGCGGGCGAAAAATCGGAACAAGTAAAAGAATATAAATATCTCGGCGTTATGCTGGACAAGGTACTATCGTTCAAGCAACAAGTAAATTTCGTTATAAGGAAAATGAGCGCAAAAACGCAGTTTATACGAAGAATGGGTGCCGATCTGTCAATATATGTGCGAAGTTTTTTGTATAAAGCAATCGTTGCACCTCATCTCGAGTATTGTACAACGGTATACGTAGGACTAAATCGAACTGAAGTAGAGAAACTGCAAGTCTGTCAAAATAGAGGAATTCGATCGGTATTGAAATGCACGAGATATACCCCATGCGAAGAAATGAGAGACATGCTGGGAATTATGGATGTTGCGAGTAGAATTAAGTTCAACACATGTATATTTATGTATAAAATGGCTAACGATATGCTGCCGAAGGCGCTGTGCAAGAGACTGAAGAAAGTCGGGGAACGGCATAATTACGACACACGACAAAGAAACCAAACGCAAATAGAGTTCCGAGCAACAAGGACCGGACAGAAAGACTTATTTTATGATGGAATAGAAATTTATAATGCGTTACCAAACGAATTGCGATGTATCGAAAACGATGTAAAAAAGTTTAAAACGGGTTTGAAAAACTACCTAAACCGAATAAGACTGTAACTATGTGATCTTGTACTACGATTAAGATATTGTATGAGTTTTATGTTTGGCGTTTAATGTTTCTATGTACAACTATAGCTAAGAGCTAATAAGAGCATTCATTCTCTCTCTCTCTGTCTGAGCAGACGTATGTCGTGTCGCGCTTCGTTGTATCGTTCCGTTTTACTGAGTAATAGTTGAAGTATTGTCCGGTGTTGTATATCCTCGCATTCGTCACGGTGAGACGAACGTGCTGAGCAAAAAAATTCCACTGTGCATTGTGTCGTCGCTGTGTAATCGTCATGTGAAAGTCGGTGTTTTTTCTCCTGTCAACGTACCTACGGAGGCCGCCATCTTGCCTCGGAGCGGTGGTTCACGTTCCACGTACCTGTGTCTCGAGCTCGATGCCGTGATTGGCTCTACAATCTAGTAACTTTCTGTTGACGCGCAGTGACGGTCATTCCGGGGCACCAATTACAGTTCGTCAGTTTTAACGGTTATATGACCGGCAATTTGATTAAATTACCGAGTCTGTTTTTTTCACGCATGAGGCTTCTGCGGCTCACAAAAAAGCGTGAAGGGTAATTCCGACCAACCCATGAACCCGCAATGCCCGAAAAACACGATCGAGACGAAATGAATTCGCCAAGAGAAAAAAAGTGCGACAAATGTAAGAAGATTGTCCACACGGAAGCTCATTACTGCACATTGTGTATGAAATACTTCCATCCAGGCTGTTTAAAGTTCCACAAAGTGTACAATGAGAAGAACCAATTGGTGTTGTGTACTGCAGCGACGGAAATCATCGGAGCTGGACGAAATCCAACGATCGACAACAATGAAGACGAGCAGAGGAAGAAAAGGAAGCGCTGTGAAGAAAAGAGTGAGGAAAAGGATGAGAGAATAGAGAGCGGAAAAAAACGGAATCTGAAGAAAATCTCGCTGAATCGGTGAAATCTGGAAGAAATCTCTCTGAAGTTGTTAGAGGAGAAATTGAGGGAATGAAAAGAAGCATCATAGAAGAGTGGTTTGGAGAAAGTTTCAAGAACGCAATGCGAGAAATAGTGTCACTAGAGGTTGA
>JABFVB010117349.1:0-10898 GCA_018812205.1 Adelognathus sp. PSUC_FEM 10030001 | reverse complement strand
CATTTAGATTAGTTGACCAAAAGGTGTTCGAAACAATAAAAATTTTTGTTGTACCGATTAAATATCTGCTTTGAACGTATTTCACCGCGCATTTTGTTGTTTCTACTGAATTTTTTTTTCAGTGTAGTTTCAAAATCAGAGCTCTGATGCTTTCAGGACTCTCGGAGTCCGGAAAAGTCTGATGATCCGTGCAGAAAATATCATCGTCGATCGGTGGGACCAATCGTATCGGTAAAGGATCACGTCGTTCCCCGTTTATCAGCTGCGGCATTGCTTCGCGATAATTTACTGACCATCACTGGTCAAGTCATGCTCGGATGCCTCGACGAGGAGGTCAGAGTATCCTTCGAGGGGCTGCACGACGCTCTTCGTGCTCGTCACATACCCGTCTACGACATTCTACCGATATTGCCGATCATACGTGAAAAATCTTTGGAAAATCAGTTGCACACATTTTTACAGATAGTCGAAAGAATCGGCGGTGCTCTCGTGAGCGGATACGCCAGCCTCGCAAAATCTTCCATTGACAATGGCAAAATCGAATTTACGTCGATGATCACGATCAATTTGTTGTCGTTTATGGACGATCGAACTATCGCAGCGATTTTACTCGACGAGGAGCGAAAATTCGAGATTCCCATCACGGAAGAAAACGCTTTCGCTGAAATTATTGACAGTCTGAGAAACGGTCATGAGACGATCGACCTCGCCATTGTCGCGGCTCTGATGACAAACATTCCAAACTTCGATACTTCCAATCCCGAAGTACCGGAAACTCTGAGATTCGTTGCTAATTACATGAATGAAAAATCGAGAAAAGACGATCCTCTGCTCGATTTTTTGACGATCGATCAACTCGATCGTCCGGATGTGTTGGTAAAGAGTGTTCTCGAACGAATCGAAGTCTCAGAATTCTGTTCGAATGTTCTTCGAGAGTCAGTGGGAATTCTCCTGAACGCCTTCGACACGAAGCCGTGGGATCGGCCGGTGCCGATCTCTTCAGGCGGCCAGAAATCAGCAAAGAGTGTCTTCGACACTGTGACGATCGATTTTTATCCGAGCAGCGTCGTCGCAATTGCTCAAGACTTGAAAAGCTCGCTAAATGTCGAAAATTCTTTAAACATTCGCAGTGTATTTTACGATAGCGATACGGAAATACTATTGGAATTTTTGACCAGGTTGCACAAAGGAGATAAATCAACCAAGAATTTGGATAAATCGGTACAACTATTGCATACGTTTGTGTCGCAGAAGAGAACGAATTACAACGATTTTTCGACAGTAAGGAAACCGATGGGTTTTCACCAAGTTGTGAGACATATATCGGCCTTCGACTCTCCCTGCTTGTCGATAAAATTGAGGGAAGCTGCGAAAAATTTGTTTCTCCTAATGACGGAAGATTTGCCGTGGTCTTTCGCTTACGGGGCGGAAAATTCGAGTGACGATCCTTGGAAACTGATGATAGGCGCTCTCGTCAACTTGAGAAGTTCACCGCTCACACGCGAGATGGCGGTGACGATCGACAATTTGATTTTTCATGCTCGATCGAGCAGCATTCTCGGGAAACCGAGTGTTCTCTACAAGAACGGAATTATTTTTCAAAGATCGGACTCGTACCACGTCGAATTGGATACGTACCAACTGCTGTCTCTCGTCCCGAACATCTTCAGCGATGAAAGGTTTACTCCCCTTCTCGTTTTCGCGTCCAAGACTAATTTTCTCGATTACCTCGGCTACGAATTCAATAAATTCGAGCACACCGAGCCGCGAAAATTACTGTTGTCTCTCCTGAAACGAGCACTATCCATATCCGCCGTAAGGGCGATCAAACCCTTGGTGAGAGCACTCAGCATGGCGCAGCAACATTTGGAAAAACCACTGCTGACAAATTTGTACACATCCGAAGAGCTTCGAAAACTCCTCCGGATGTTCCCAAAAATTGACGAAGATCCTCGCTACTTGCCTCTAAAAATATTGTTCGATGAGGAAAATTTGTTTTCTCACTTGTCACCCAATTTCAGTCTCGCTGACTCGAATTCTTCAGTCGAACGTCTCAAAATCATTCTCAGTACGGTCGCTCTGAAACCCATCGAGATTCCTCTTGCGGAATCGATAAATTTTGCTCTGAGCAACATCGAAGGTCCTCCACTGCCTGCTGGATCCTTCACTCGTCAAGATTTCGTTTATCTCGTGGAACAATTGTTGAATAACAATCATGATTCGAGGATGGCAATTCTTCAATCTTCGGTCTACAACAAGGTGGTGAATTGGCGTCCAATTTTGAGAGGATCACCAAAAACGATTTTGTTGAGAATACTCAATTATCCAGTTCAGGGATTGTCGGAAAATCAGACACTCGCGAAGATCGTCAGAGACACCGAAGCCTATTTGATGGAAGATGAAGAGACTAAAATCGATCTTGTGAAGACAAAAACGCTGAATAGGATGTTCGAAGAATTTCCAGCCGAGTTGGACTTCAGAGTCACAAAATTGTTGATAAAAGCAGCGAATTTGGCGATTTTAGTACCGGAACTAAATGTGACCGAACTGGATGATCTTCCGCCTCGCGTAGCAGTGAAAGAGCTTTTGAAACGCTTGCAGGCATCGACATTCATGAAATCGGATAACTTACTAACAAAAAGCATACATTCAGCATTGAGAGAACTCGAAAGATCCAATGAATCGATGAGTGGACGTAGAGATCGCGGAATTTTTCTGAGGGATGTGCTCATTGATCCGTTTAACCCTAAATTTGACCCCCTCATAAGAGAGTTGAGGAAAGAGAACGACAACGGATTATCTCTCAACGTAAGATTGACGAAATTGAGACGTTCTCTCAACAATTTTCGAGACAAGAGCAAACTCTCGAGTCTGCGTCGAGCAGCTCGGATGGCACTCGCTCAAGTATTCCCCGACGAAAACGGCTACAGCTCGAAGAAACGTCGAATCGGCAAAAAAAGAATCAATGACGCCCTAAATCTGCTTCCTAGAGGGATAGAAATGGATCCTCTTCGAAAACTCCTCACTGTTGATTGGATTCGCGGAGTGTTGGCCGGAAGTCCCGGAGTATCAAAATTGCGGAAACCGGTTGATCTTCTCCGCGCCATTTTGAATCGCACGAGAGGCAACACTCACGTTGGAGGAAATCGTTTGTTGATCGAGACGATAACGTCGGCTGAGCGGACGCTTCCCGGTTGGAAGCCGGAAATTGCTGCACTTCGTCAAATTGTCATCAATGTCGAGACAGTGATTTACGAATCAGTGATGGAACTTTTAGCGACGAAGAACCTCAACAAGATGAACCTGACTCTCCGGATGAATCCTGAAATCTCTACAAAACGAATGGTTTTGGATGTGCTGGAACTCCTGAAGAGTCATTCGAGTCTGCAGGGAGACGAAACCATTGTGCATCTACTGGAGTCTGTGAGGGAAGATGTCTCCACTTTTGGCGTTGACTTTGATCTTTTTTCGGTTCTCGACGACGTCAATGTCGTAGATGAACCAGAACTCGCTCCATTGAAACTCTTTCTGCAGCGAAAGGACGTAGCTCAACAATTCGGTCCCATAGTCTTCAGCAACGACGATGCGAAGGAGCGTCTTGCTATCTTGCTGCGACTGCTCGGAGATAGTCGTCGAGTGGAAAGCGACGCCGTGTTGAGAAGCGCGATTGAGATTCTCAAAAGCTCCAATTTTGTGGCTAGAACTTCGAATACCAGAATTGCCGATCTTGTCGAAATTTTGAACAAAATTCCCTCGCAGATAATAGTTAAGTACCCCAAAGTTCAGAAACTTTTCGCAACGGATGTGCTGGAGCGTATTGAGAATGTGGACGTCATCCTAAAATCTGAAGAGCCACTGAGGGCTTTGTTGATCGCATTATCATATTTGCCGGACGTTTGGAGAGATCACAGTCTCGTGAATGAATTAGAGGCGATGTGGGAAGAACCCGATTGCTCGGTGGAAATGCCTTTTTTCCGTAATTTTCGAATGAGACCGATTCGTCGCGAACTCCATCACGTACAGAAAAGAAAGATCGTTTTCATCGATGAATTCGTCATGCCCGAAGTTCTTTTTGTCAATATTACCGATCCTGATGACAATGTGGGGGCGGTAAGCGCTGCGATTGAAGTTGCACTGACCAAGAGTCGTGTCCGATCTGACCCGGAGCTGATGGACAGCCTCATCTCCTTCCAAAATGACCTGAGATTGGTAGCACGCCCGCACAAAGCTTCGAAAGGAGAACTGACTTCTGGAATGATCGGACGAATTCTCAGCTTGATACCAACGGAGGTCGACTATGCTCCGATGAGATATATGATCCAATCACGAGAAATGTTTCATCGCAATAACGAGACGATCAACTGGCAGAGATATCCATCTGCTGAAGAGAAGCTCGGAGTCATATTAGGGATGATGGTGGAAAAAATGGAATCCAGTCAGCTTCAAAAATCATTCATCGGTTTGCGGCGAAATTTGTCATCCAGATTTGGCTTCGTCAGTAAAGCAGAATCCAACGCTCTGGAAGAAGAAATTAAAGGATTGTCCGGAAATGTTGATCTGGTGCCACTGAAATTATTCGTCGATCGCGAAAATCTAATCAAATATCTACCAAAAAATTTTAGCTACTCGATGCATAGTTCGCCGAGCGAAGCTATGATAGCTATTTTGAATGATCTTCGTCATGTACCGAGCTTGAAGAGACGAAGGAATCTTCACAGAGCGATGATGAATGCGCGTAAGATTTTGCAGGAAAAACGATCGATCAATGAGAGTATTACCGATGGGAAATCGGCAGAATCCGGGATGTCAACATCTCACGATCTAAGATT
This sequence comes from Adelognathus sp. PSUC_FEM 10030001, assembly GCA_018812205.1. Taxonomy (NCBI): domain Eukaryota; kingdom Metazoa; phylum Arthropoda; class Insecta; order Hymenoptera; family Ichneumonidae; genus Adelognathus; species Adelognathus sp. PSUC_FEM 10030001. Next base: position 6,069 of record JABFVB010117349.1, on the reverse strand, counting down.
CGTGACAGCGCTGAAAATCGAAGATGCGGAGCTGAAGACATTTTTGGATCCGAAAAGAATCATCGCATTGCTACCGAAAAACTTTGACATCTTCAGGGGAACAACTTTCAAAAATAAAGCAATGCATTTGCTGAGATATTTGATGAAGATGGGACAAAAATTGAAAAAAAAATTGCAACAGCTTCTGCGACGAGTGGAATCACTGCCCGATGTGCCGTCGTTAAGCGACGAAGAAATTAGACCACTCGTCGAAATGATTCCTCCGGAAACTTCATCGAATTTCTCGTCCATCCGAAAAATACTGAGAGTTTCGACTCTCGCACGTCTATTGCCGGGTGACTTTGAGATTCGAAGCTATGAAAATCCGAGAGTGGCTCTGAGGGAAGTTCTGAAGATACTCGAGCTCACTTTTGACGCGAAGAACAATTATCCACAAAAATCCATCAGGACTCTGCGCAAAGAGCTGAGCAGGAGAGGATCGAAAATTATAAATCATCGACCGATAATTAGTTTGAGAGAGCTGCGATCTTTGATCGACGAAATACCGTTAAAAAAACACGTCGCACTGCTCGAAGTAAAGAAGAACTTTACCGAAGACTACGTCATGTCACTTTTACCGCGTGATTTTGATGCTCGTCAATTCGCGACCAAAAAGTCCAGATTGATGGCCGTTCTCGAGACTATTTTGGAAAATCCAAAGTCAAGAGAATTTGATGAACCGATCAGAATTGTACTCAATCTTGTTTCGAATATGCCTGACGCGCCGAGAATTCACGAGTTGGGAGTGAAAAAAGTAATTTCGAGTTTACCACTATCTCGTCGAGACTCAAAACATTTGACTGACTATTGCACCGTCGAGAAAATCGGTCACCGTCTACCGATAGACTTCGACATCGACCGATTTGAGAGCAGAAAAAAGAAAATTTTCGTTCTATTGCAATATTGCCGAGAAACGAAACCACAAAATGAAGTCTTGAAGAAAGCACTGTCGAAAGCGTTGACTATAGCAAAAAAGTTGCCAACATCAGATTTGACTAATTTGCAGATCAATCGTATTCTCGACTGTGTGAGTTGCGGTAACTTCAGTCTGACGAAATCACTGAAACTGTTCCTGTCCAAGGTGGAAATTGCTCCTCTCCTTCCGTGGAATTTTAGTCTCGGGGATGAAAACACTTATAAGCTGCGAATCGAGTCACTGCTGAAAGCCCTGCGAAAAGTTCCCGAGCTGAAGTCAAAAATGTACAAAAAAGCTTTCAAAATTTTAGAAGACGTTGTTAAAAATATGCCAGATCGTGTGAAGATATCGGAGAACGATTTAACAGCGTTGCGCGAGCTCGAAGTTATGCTAGATGAGAGATCGAAGCTTTGCGCTGATTATCTGACCGTTTCGAACGTTGCCAAAGCGATACCACCCACTGTCAATCTCAACATATTACCAAACGACGAATCTCGACTCTCAGCGATATTATTCTATTTCAATGACACACAGCAAATGATGAATAACCAGTCGCTCCGCAATTCTTGCAAATTCGTCGACGAAGCTATATCTCTCAAAAATAAAAAGACAATTTTTCATCGCTTGTTAGACCTCACCAAAGATAGCGAAGAGAACTTACCTCTGCATTTCTTCCTCTTGTCCAGCGAAGATACGATTCTCGATGATTTGAAGACACCTCGTGCATTAGAGCATGAAAACTCGAACGAAACACTTCGTATCAGCCTGAAGTATTTGTCTAAAAACAACAGAGTTTTGCGAAGTAAAACTCTCGTAGATGCGATCGTTTCCCTTCTCGCCACTCTGCCAAACCACGAAATAACAAAATTTGACTTTGACGAAGCTATAGCGGAAACTCCAAAAACAGACGAGTACTCGATTCTGCGAGTTCTCCTGAGTTGCACGAACGTCAGACACGATTTGATCGAATCGATACGACTGCCGAGCGACTGCACATCGAAAAATGTGCTTCACCATATTTTGCGCAATCTTGGCAATAAATTCACGTCAATTCTCGACGAAGAAACTCGAAAAATTGTCGACAAATTGAAAGATCGAGTTGGACGCGAAGTTGTGGAGCAAGAAGTGGAAGAAATGTTTCAGCAGCTTCGGAGCAGAGATATTCATGGACCAAAGCTGGAAGCTGTAAGATCTTTCGTCGTCGCCGAGGGTGTTCAGAAAATTCTCGGCGATAATTATCTCCTGAAATATCCGAAAAAATTGGATCGACTGAGAGGTCTTTGTGATGAACTGATTGCTCTGCCAGATGAAACCAAGACCGAGGAAATGAAAATATCTCTCACTTATCTGACTCGAGTTCTGAATGCAGAAATTTCTATCGAGAAGAGCCGATCATTGACGGAAATCGACTTGAACAGTCTCTTCAGCGCTCTCCCGAAGACGACGAACGAGAGTATAATATTGGGAATGATAAAATTCTTGTCGAATCCACGGCTCTTCGAAGATATCGTATTGCAGAAAAATCCTTACCATTACGAGTCGAAGGGAGTTCTTCTCGAGGCGATTATCGACAGAGGTCGAAGACTCGAGAGCGTCGATACCGATCGTCTGCAATACGAAGCTTTGGAGTATTATCAAGATCGAATATTGAAGAATGGACGAGGTGGCGAACCTATCGAGCTGAAACCTTACGCGAGAAATTCTAATCTCAATGTAGATATCGTTGGATTGTTCAGAGCTGTGGAATCGAGTGCAGTAAATGTCACTGTTGTGGTGAAGATGATGGAGTTCTTTGAGACGAAGTATGACAGACTTTTGCACGGATTGGGCTTCGATCAAGCGGCCCACAAGACTCGAGGAACTTACTTCAGGGCTCTTCTTCTTCATCTTGCTGGAAAATCAGCGGTACCCAATGAAATTCGTGAGAACGCAAGAATTCTGTTCAATGCTGTCAAAACAGAAGGTCCAGGTGCGGACGCAGTGGATTATAACGAGGGAGTAGTTCCCGAAAATCGGATGTTTTTGGATCCAAAAAGGCGGCGCTTCTCGTCGATGTTACCTGTGCAGTCGAAGGCCTGGTTCCACAATGTTCTTCAATCGGACGGTGCAATCTTCAGTGCCTCGGTGAAGAAAACTTTGCAGACGCAGCGAGCTCCGGTGGTTCGAGAAAATCGTAATTTGCACGCACCAGAAAATTTTACGAACGCCGATCTCTCGCAGAAACATCCAGAGATAAATTTGGCGGGAAAAGAAGTTGCAGAGGCGAAGGAATCGAAAATTTTGAAACCATCGATAGCGGTAAAGACTAACGAGTATAATGAAGAGATCGGTAAAAAAGAGAAAAAAATCATGAGCCGAATGAGAAGATCGTTAAGACAAATTTCCACTACGACTGTGGGAACTCCGGAATTATTGACAAATGTGTCGACTCAGGTCGAAAATTTGAAAAAGGAGCCAAGGCAATTTGGTGAAGAATCGCTCGACTCTGCAAGAGATAAAAATCGAGAATCGTTGGCTGACGATGAGGCCGCCAGTGCGACCTTTCATCCGGACGACATCCTCTTCGAAGCTGACGATCGAATTATGTTGCAACCGGAAGATTGGACAGAACCGGAAGACGAGAAAAGCATCATCAGCATGGACGAGGCGGAAAAAGCTTCGGAAGGAAAGAGAAAACCGGTCAAGTCGATCAAAGTGAATCCCGAAGATTTGCCAAAGATGTTGGGCGATTCCAAAACGATTCCTCACGATCACCCCGAAGATCCGAAATTCATCGATCTCGTGTCGAGAAAACTCTTCGTGAGAGACTACAGCGCGGATGACACAGCGACTTGACGATTTTCCATACTATCGATATTGCAACAAGATTTTCATACTCGATTTAGTACTCGAGCTAGACACGCCTATGAAAAATCGTCGATCGTTCCGACTATTTATCGTCACAGGTCAGACCCCACGAGGGCAAATATCTGCCACCGGCCAAGAGAAAAGACACGAACGTGGGAAAATTGACGCGTTCGACACCGCCGCCACCGTCGCCCGGGCCGGCGACCGGTAAAAATGTTTTCAATCAACCGCCACCACCGGTCAACGTGAATCCACAGACGAGCAACATTCCAGTCGGTGGACCGCCGGTTCACCCACCGGTTCAACATCCGGGCGCGCTCGGCATGGGAATGCCACCGAGCGGTGTCGTTGTCTCCTACAACACGCCGCCCCCGTTTGTGCCACCGCCCACGACGCAACCGCCTCCGGGTGCATCTATCCCCGGTGAGACTCCACTTCGAGGCTTTTTTTCGCCAAAATTCCAAACATTAAATAACCAAATGCATGAGCGCTGATACGAACCATTTCGAAATTATATTGTTTTTGTCAAAAATGTCTGGATCCACGATAACGGACAATTTTCTTGATATCGGGCTCCAATTTGGTACACAACTGAACTGTTACTGAACAAACGCTGAGTTCGAAGTAGGCGTTAATCCCTAGGGAGGGAATTCAAAATTTATGGCAATTTAAATTTTTTCGAGAAATCACTCATTTAGCTCCCTTTCATCATTCTAAGGAAGTGTCTATTGGGACAATACCGTGATTCAGTTCACGGTACACTGGTGTGCGCCTCCTAAGTGTACACGGCGTCAACTGTACCCAAAAAGTGTGCATCAAACGACTGGACACGCCAAATAATCGACACCACAAACCACAAACTGTCACGATGAAAAGTGGACACCAAAAACTCTACACGTCATTTCAAATTTTCATCACTTTGATGGCCTTTTGAACAGGCATTGAGTCAATTAGAGACCATCAAATTTTCAAATTTGATTGACACCATTCATAATTACAAATACGATATTTCTCGTTTTTCAATGCTTCTATTCATAATTTTTCCAGTGATGCCTCAAGTGCAGCCACAGGGACAGCCGATCGCGGGTGCGATACCCCAAGTGGCCTTCGTACCGCAGCAACAGTCTCAACAGCAGCAGGCAGTTCCATCAAACAAGTTGAGTTTGGACAAGCGGGAACGTCCCGGAAGGCAGCAGGTGTATCAGGCGGACAAAGCTCCACCGGCGCCGTTCCCGCAAGCAAACGTCGCCGCGTCTCATCAGCAACAGCAACAACAGACTCACTCGTCGCACGCACCTCTGCAGCAACAAAATTCCGTCGAGGGTCAGCGTTGCGAAATTTTGCCACCCAAGGCCGAGCACAGAAAGATAACAGCGCCCCGAGGCCGTGACGACCAGCACTCGGACCTTCGACAATTCTCGTCGGACTTCAAACTGTCCGAATCAACGTCGGTACAGGATTCTGGTCCACATTCTCGCAAACAACAACATCAACAACATCAACAACAACAGCAACAACATCAACAACAACAGCAGCAGCAGCAGCAACAACAACAATCTCAGCAACATCATCAAGAGTCTCCGCCGCAAATTCCGCAACCTCATCATCAGCAGCAACAGATTCATCAGCATCAATCGCCGCCGCAGCATCAATCACCACCACAGCAACAACAACAACAACAACAACAACAGCAACAGCTGCAGCTGCATCAGCCGATTCAGGAGGAAGCGCCGGTGACGAGTAAACCACCGCCAGGTCCGGTACCGCTCAGAACTTCGACACCACCGCAACAGTTGCAACAACAGCAGACATCACCGCCCATGCAACAAACTCCGGTAGAACCGGCCGTCGACAAAATCACCACTGCCTTCAAAAAGTCGACGCTCAATCCGAACGCCAAGGAGTTCAATCCGAACGCAAAACCATTCACTCCGGTAAGTAATGTTTTTTACCATCTCATCACATACAGATTATGAAGGAATTACAGCAACTTTCGGTCCGCGTCGCAGGGACGAATAGTAGTCCTTTTTAGCGCAGTCGGAAGAAAAGTATTGTAATCGCAAAAAAATTCGACCCCCCAGTTTTTGTGTGAATATATGTTCCACATACTATCGGAGCTGTTGAAACCATTTGCACATTTCCGATATCTGTCGGTCTGTCTAAATGGTACGGAAACAATAGTATATTATGCACCTAGGGCGGAAAGTTGGAACTTCCCGGCGAGTGTGTTGGGGGATGCCCGAGGCCTGCAAAGAGGGCGGGGACCC
>JABFVB010117238.1:0-10908 GCA_018812205.1 Adelognathus sp. PSUC_FEM 10030001 | reverse complement strand
TGGCGGGGTCGAGGGGTGAAACCCCTGATGGGGTCCAGGGGCGAAGCCATCCACGTGTACACCCCATTGTTTTTCCAAGAAAAGACTAAGATTTTGTCCGGGGAGATGGAGTCCTAGAACCGGCATACCGTGCGTAAGAAGAATCAGAGCAAACGCGTTTGCTAACAGCAAACGCCACTCACTGAGAGCACTAATAGCAAATAGTTTCCTCCGTGTACGACTCGGAGGGTACTGAATGGATCGTAGCTTCAGTATCAACTGAGTTATATTTTGTTCGTAAAATCTGTATATCTGAAGTTTCAACGCTTTTTCGTCTGTAAGAGATGGAAAAATGAAATTTGTTTTATGTTCATTCATCGAAATTTTTTAAAGTATCGACTTGGACTTGGCGAGTCAGCAAAAAATTTATCAGTTTTCGTTAACGAACAAGTCGTCGTGTTTACGATCATTCTTAGAATCGAGGACTTAGTTTCGAGATTCTGAAACGTTATCTTCGAAAACAAATGATTCCAAACGTTGATTGTAATTTGTTCTCAGTTCGCGTTTCAACGCCCGCAGTTGCCATCCGATTATAATTCGCATACATCTGATTCATCGAATGGTTCCTTACCCATGTCGGCTTTGTTCTTGAATGTGAATCTACATCCGGTCCGTCGGCAATGAAAGTGCGTCGTCCTCTGTCCCGCGAAAGGGCAGTGATCGGTGGCGCAGCTCTCGGTCGCGCGGAAACGTTGAAAACCTTCCTGTATTATAGCCGAATCCTTGCGATGATAATTCGCATGCATCTGCACATCCGACGTCGATATGTAAACTTTGTCGCAATTGTCGTGTATGCAGTGGTAATGCGTCTGTTTACGATTGTGAGGGCACGATCGGCTTGGATGTCTCTCCGCGCAATCGTCGGTCGGTGAGTAGCGCATGAAACCGTGCTGCAACGACTCGTCGCGTTTCTTGTGCCACTTGAAGTGCCTTATCATCTCTTCCTTTTTCACGAATACACGTCCGCTGCAGTCCAAACAGTGAAAATGCTCGCGACAGCCCAATTCCTTGCAGTACGAACTGCCGCACTCTTGGCCGGACGAGAAACGACGCACGTAACGCGAATAATCGATTATCGGCTGGGGCACGGTGGTTTTCGTACCCATCAAATTTTCCGCCACCGGGGACATGCTCTGTCTCAGTAATGCTGCAACAATAAAGAAAACGAACAAAGTTAGTTTTTGATTCGTTATGAGTTTTGAATTAATAACGAGTTGAAATCGTGATAATTTTAAATTCATGAAAAGTCAAATTCATGACAGTATTGAATTCGTTATAAGTAAAATTTATGACAATTTTGAATTCATGATAAGTAGAGTTGCGAATTTATCGGTAAAAATAGTAATTTACCGGTAAATTCACAACTATGGACTTGCAAATTTACCGGTAAAAATGGTAATTCATGAGTTACCATTATACCGATAAATTTACAGTACTAATCATTGATTTGACTTGTGATTGATAAGTCAAATTCGAGACCGTATTCAATGCATGAGTCAAACTCTTGACACTTTTAAATTCACGATAAGTGAAATATATAATTTCATGATAATCTGAAGTCGATATAGTTTTGGATTCATAAGGTAACAGAAAAAAATACAGTCGGTAAAGAAGATTTTAGATGGTAAATGCTCTGAGGGTAAATACATAGTCGCCAGTCGGTAAGGTAGGAATTGTTACTTCCGGTGCCGATAAGGCAGAGACCAGCCTTTATTGAAAAAAATTGGGTGATCCATGTGCTCAACTGGGTGCAGATGGCGCTCGAATGTATTTCAACGTTTTCTCCCTTCGATACACATATCGTGAGTTATCGGCTGAAAGTACGTCGACCCAAGTCGCGACTGCCGCCGCGACGGCAACGACTAACAATCTCCATGATACCGAAAACTGGTTGTCGGAACTTTGTGCACAGCCCAAATTTTGGGTCGCGGTGGAACAGAAAGAGAGTCAATGAGGAATGTTTTCGGGTACAAAAATTTTTCGTTCAAACGTACGAGATCGCGAGATCGGTACGAGTGAGGTTTCGAGAGGTTTTTCCTGTCGTTGAAATTTCAACGATTTGGGGGACCGGAGCCGATAACTGCACAGGAAGGCTCGTCCCCGTGCGTGTGCGGTCCTCGCGGAGACGCGCGTGCACCTCGATGCCGCGCGAGACTCCGCTCGCATTCTACCGACAAACGCGAGGAAAAGGAAAAAGGGGAATCCCCTACCCCACCCCGTCCCGCCGCGATCCTCCGCGATCCACCGAGCATGCGCCCTTGACCACTTCGAGTGCTACCGAAAATTACCGAAACGCCGAACAATCTTAATGATCACAGTGAAGGAATCTGAGAACAAAACAGCCGGAAAGAAGCGGGAAAGGGTCGAGTGCATTTTTTTTTCTGCCACAAAACGAATTCAGCTCGGCTTTAGAATCAAATGCTTCGTATCTTATGACTCTGCTCCCTCGTGTAATTTTCTTCTCATGGTGAAAACTTTGAACCAACTTTAATTCCATTTATTCAGGGTTTCTCCTATAAGATTTTTTTTTCGCAATTGTTATAGATAAAATTAGTAGATGAATAATAAACCGAAATCTATGGACTAGAATACTTTTTTTTCAACTCTTTGACATGACGAAAAAAGTGCAAAACTGCCTCTTGAGGTATGCTCACATTTATAAAAAATTTGTTAATTCTCAGCACGTGTATGTCTTGAAAGAAAAGTTTTTTGTTTTTTTTTTTTGTTTTTCTGGCGACGATGTTCGAACGAACCCAAGAAAAGAGTGAAGAAAGAAAAGATTGTGGAGACAAAAAAAAACTGCGCAAGACACAACGACGCGGCAGCGAGCATCCCCGATTCCGAGAAATACTTGCCACCGAACGTTTGAATGCGTTCAGAAACGAGTTTAAAAATTGTCGAATATTTCTCGATGGGCTTTCGGGAGGGGAATTTCGCGCATCGGGAGGAACTCTCAGCCACTGCTACTTCTTCTTCCTCTTCTTCTCGACCTCCGCCTACTACCTTTCTTTGGCGAGAGCGAAAAAAAAACACACGTGCGCGATGTCTCGTTTCTGCTCAGACTATATATCTCAATGTGTTCTTACGGGAAGTCCCAGTTCAGACGAAATACTCCCAAATCGACAAGAATCATAAATCATTTAGAAAAAATCAAATTTTCTCCAACAATATCAACGGCAACGATCAATTATCGCCAAATTTTTGGAATAATTATTCTATTTTATAGTGTAAAGTCCAATGAAGGCGTATGAACATGTCGAATGTCTCAACGCTTCCCGTTAGCCGAGGATCGGAACTTCCTCACATACAAATTCAAATTTTGTGTATCAATTGTAGTTCCAATGATTGATTAGTGAGAAATAATTTTTACAGAAATTCCATTCTGAGTACGTAAATCTGCGATGGAAGATTTCGTGTTTTGCAGAGCCAGAGAGGTGGAATAAAGGAAACAAAGTGATTCAAGGCAGCGAACCTTCGTCAGTGGACACGAGTAGTTCCTCGGAGATAAAAACGAGGAAAAAAAACAGAAACGTCGAGCAGACATATGTGAATACAATTTTTCACATTGGAACTAGAAGCCGAAACGTGACTGTGCTTAAACGATGAATCTTAAAAAAATATGTGAAACTCTCGTTGGTGGGAATCGGAGGGGGCAGGGGAGGGTTGCATTGGAAAGAGAGGAGAATTTTTGAGGGACTCGGAGCGAACGTGTGCGTTCCCTGGGCCCTTGGCTCTCGGTGGGCCTTTCAGCTCGGGAACCCTTTTATTCCGCACGTTCTTGAAACTCTTCGGGGCACTGCCGAATAAAAACCGGGTGAATAATAATAATAACAAAAAAAAATCAAGAAGAATGAAATAATGCTTATATGGATATTATCAGTCAATAATCATGACAATGGTTAAATCATTTCCGTTACAATCGGGAGACTGCATTCCTCTGGAAGTGTCCCCCGATTTTCACCAAAACAAAGCTTCCTTTATGAGGAAGCAAGATCGAAATAGACGATTATAGTTTATTTCGTGCTATACCGAATTTATTCGGAAAAGCGGAACTCGAAAACTTGAAACTTGTATACTCTTCAGTTTATGATGGACTCCATTAAATGTCGAGAATTAGATATACCTCTATGGACATTTTCGATACATCTTCGTTACTTTCGTCGTAGCTATTGAGTCAATATATTACTTAATAATTCACATACCTTGAAGTAGTCGAGAGTCTCGCGCAGACTTGGGAAATCGCCATCCGGCGGCAATTTGGTGCATCGCTTCATCAGATCGGAGGTGAACTCTAAAAAAATTTAATTATCGATTTGATGTGTGATCTTGCTGAAACTGGATAAAAGGACCAACTGAAAAGGATTATTAAGGTTGATTTCAACGAACCATCGAACAGCGCGACGATCTTCAATGCTCCCTCGAAACCTTCGAGAGCAGTCGTAAAGTCCAATATCTTCCTTTTCGAGTAAGTATCCCTCTCGAACATGATCGCTCGAGCATCTGGATGGTCCGCTGCTTTCAACGCGTTTCCGTGTGTATGAATCCTACGAAGAATAAAAAAATCAACATTCTCGTCGGTCGACGAGTATTTCAACGGAATATCGGGATAGAAACTTGACTACGAACTTGCTGAGAAGTCTCTCCAAATCGGGGAGTGCGCCCAACAAGCCACGAGCTTTTTGTACAATGTCCGGTCGTTCCAATAGCTCGCTAATGGCCTCTTGTCGCTCCCTGATCACCACTTTCTGGCAAGATGGTCGGCAGACCCACTCACGGAGCAATCTGCAAATATCTCGGTTACGCTACTGATTCGTTCCACGGAATCGAATCTACCATTATCGTCGAGTAAAATATCTCACCTTTTGCCGAACGGTGTGCAACAATGATCGAGCGTGGTTATGAGCGCGCCCTCACCACCGAGAACCTTCAAATTGTTGATCGTGATGGCATCCAATACCATACTCGTTACCGAACTTATTGAGGAAGCAGTGACTTTGCTCGTGTCATCCGGTGGTAAGTAAGTTTGGAAACGATTCTGGGCAAGCAACTGCTGGTCCAGATAATATCCTTTCAGCAAATATACGCAACCACCGAGAGCGTTGACAGCAAGCTCCTTGTCCTCTGCTGGTGTAAGTCCTAGAGTGTCGCCTATTAGAAGAAAAAGTTTACAATTCACATGTAAACGAATATTTCATGGATCGTAAAAATGTTGCATTATATTGCTCCCAGAGTTTTCAACTCTGAAAAACGAGGAGAGTCGGCAATGAATGTTATTCTGTATGATTTGCCAATGCGAACATCAAATAGAATTTATAGAAATCCGAACAGCGTTTTTTTTCACTTATTCCGATTATAGGAAATATATTTTCTGCTTATTATCGATATCTAGTTTTGGTGACGGCAAATTATTATTTTTTCGAAAACATGTGTTAGGCATTCATTATATCAATAGCAGCGTATATATTACATCAAAATTTGGAGTTTTTGGATTTCTGCCAAGGTAATCGAGCTATGCTCAACATGTTGTGTTAGTAGATGATCTCATGTGAAACAAGCACGCACCTTCGCTTAGGTAAGGTTTCAACCCTTCGGGCCACTCGAATTCGGAATCCGGTTGCTTCTTGAAATATCCACCCTCGTGAAGAGTCTTGACGTTTGTAACACACAAGATTGACGATTAATTAAAGTTCATTGAGCTTCCAACATTGTCAATACATTTACCTTTAGCGTCTTTGTTGCCGACCAGAATTGAACCTCTTTCTGCAGTGGTTCCTTCATCGAAGCGCCCAGCATGTTGTTCAGTATTTTCATAGTTCCGGGCGAGGGGTTTCCACGTTCGTAGATAACTTGAACCGGCGGGTAGTGAGCGAGGAGCGTCAGTAGACGCGAGTTGCAACGATCGTCTTGAAACTGTCCGAGATGAAAATCGCCGATCGTCGTGTCCAAGAAGCAAACGCCGTAGGACGAAAGGCTACTTTCGGAATCACGTTTTTCGATCAACGACAAGAGATAATTCGACTGCGGTGTAATCACTTCGTTATCTTGGGCCGTGGCGACGCGGGTTCCTCGTGTGCTTACTTGGCATATTTCGCGATTCACGACTTTGTCGAATTTCGTCGTTTTAGCCTCTGCAGAGAAAGAACAATAATTTATTCATCGATCAGCATTGTTTGACCGTTACTCGAAGGTCGGGACGGCCGAATTATATTGTTCATAATAGGGGCTACGCTGAAAAAACTAACCACCCTAGCAAACCAAAAGACCATCGTACATCCACTCTAAAACAGAGTTGTGAACAATGCATTCTTTCCATAATGCATTATCGATTTCGTTACCCATTTTTCAAAAAATGGATAATGAAGAAAATTTCATTGCTCATTTTTCAAAAAATGGATGACCGAGAAAATTCTATTACCCATTTTTCGAAAAATTGATAATAGAGATAATACCTACCTATTACCTATTTTACCTACCATTACCTATTTTCCGACAAATCGATAATGGTGAGAATTTCATTTCATTTTTTGAAAAATGTATAGTGGAGAAAATTTCATTAGTCATTACCCGATTTTCAAAAAATTGATGTTCATATGCGTTCCGGCGGTCATTTTTTCGGAGCTTTCTAGTGCCGTGGTTTCCTATTCACCACCGAGTGGACCACCACAAAACCACTGTCCTTGAAGGCTTGCATATCGCTATGGAAAGCATAGCGCCGGCCGAAACACTCGATCAATAAACGAGCGTGAAGAACGTCACCTTACCCACAATTTCCCTATTTTCTATCAAAAAATGGCACAAATACTCACTAATTGAAAGCGGTTCATATATCATTATCATATATCATTAATCCAGAACGGGTTCGGTTGGCAATGCAAAGCTGTCTTTCTACGCTAATACCAGTCAATCCACTCTGGCGACAGCCACTTCTTGGATGGGTGACAGGATGAACAAAGGCAATAAATATTCGATTCATCGAATTTTTTTGTGAAATCGGATGGCGTGTAATTGTAATGTGTATGTTTCAACGTTAGAGGAACTGTTCCTGCGTCCATTCAATGAACTACGCGATTCTGCTAAAGGTATTCAAACATGAGAGTTGCAGTAGTTTGTTCTATTTTCCATCGAAAAACCACTGTGTTACAGGTTTCCATGGTGGTTTGTCACTTTTTCGACTTAAGAACATGGGGATGTAAGCTTTCGGAAGCGATACGCAAGCTTCACGGACAGTCGTTCCGTGGTGGTTCACTTACTAGTGAACCATGGCACTGGAGCTCCCGGGCAAAGAGAGGGCAGAAAAAACAGTAGCTTTACCGTGGACTATACGATAGTCTATTGAAAAAAAAAACTCTGCTTGGTTTTACGGTGGCTTATACGGTGGTTGGGTTTGCTAGGAGAGGTATGTTGTAGGTGAAAATGAATGGTATGTGAAATGCCGGGGTCAGTAAAAAGAGTTTTACACGATATTTCCCGAGACTCTTAATACGTCAGACAAAGGCAAATGAGCTTTTTATGCCAGAAAATTATATTGGACTTAAATAAAAATATCAACCATAACGAAAAGTAACCAAATGAATAATCAATGCGGCAAGCCTTTCCGCAATTATTGCGTCATGTCGCTTCCGCACTCGATTGATAATTCGCGATGGTGGATCGCAATTCAAACCGCGTGCTGAAATAATGCTGCAACGTGAACTTAGTTGTCCATAATTTGCATCAGCTATCGCAAAAATATATTGACATTCAACAGCTATTCCACGCATGACGACACATTTGCGAAAATGTATTCTGTTTTTGAAAATTCAACAACTAATGCGGATGCACTGCCACACAATAGTTTCGGAACGGCTTGGACCCATACTTCAGCACATTTCGCTTACTCCAGTTTTTTGTTCGTATAATTTCGTGAGTTCACTGTGAACGAAAAAGAAATGTTTTCGCCCCAATGTGTGAAAATAAAAACTTACTCTTTCGGCAGCGTTCGGCAGCCATATCAGGTGTCTCGGTCTGCTCGACTCTCGCCACTTTGTATCCTCGCTCGATGAGATTAACGGAAAAACGACCGTAGGCGATTTCTGGAAATCCCGAGTGAGCCCACTCGCCCTGTAACGAAACGAAAAATTAATTCCCGATTAATTGATCCATTCGATTACCTTGTTGTCCATGTTGAAAAAATTGACTCACTCGCATGTACGAGATGCCGAGGACATTAGCGCCCGTTACCGCGTCCATGTGATACAATTCGTAAAACTTGCCGACTTTGAAGAACAGCACACAGTCAAAATGTTTGCTCTTCAGTTCCCACCATTGACGCATACCCTAGAAATATCGATGAATCGGTAAATTCAGAACAAATTATATTTTACAATTAGTCTCGTGCAACGTGCAATGATTTTTAATGATTTCAGTAATACTAACGGGAGTTTGATTGTTCAAGAAATCCAGTGGTACGTAAAGAGTCCTGGGATCGTAGTTAGGATCGGTAAGAGGTCTCTTCTTGATATCCTTGATTTTATCAGGTTGCAGGAATTCGAAATGGAGATGCGGCCACGAATCGGCACCGGACGCTGGACCGGAAACTGCCGATGGGATATGCAGTCCTGTCGATTTTCCGTCAGCAGAGCTCTGTGAAGTTTCAAGATTTCATTATCGTCAATACATTGAGGCGGTAAGAGCGGTGTGACTTCTCGAACGAGCGTTGCAGTATCAAAAAATCGAAATATGCTTACTCCGATTACGAGAAAAAAGTTGGATGAAAAATTACGTTTTTACATGAGATTAGGTGATTCAATTTTTGATTAACTGTAAGATATTAAAACAGTACGAATTTTGATTCTAAATTTTCTTTTCCGCAGGAATTTTCTGCGTTCTAAACATAAGAAGTTTATTGCTATGACCTTGAGGGCGATTATGACATGGTAAATTTGGAATCCTCACGAAAGTTCCGCATATTTCTTCGTGCTCGCGGGCTACCGTCTAAGCCAATAAGTTGACCGTGATCATATTTTCGAGTGGTCTCGCATTCGAGTCGTCGCCATTTTGGTACAAAGTAACTATGGCACTCGCAGACTAATCGCTGGCAATAATTACAGAAATATTTTTCTCAAACATTCGATAACAGCAATTTAACTCGACATCGTTTGGATCCTTGAAATATTCGAAATGTATTACGAATTTCGTTACGATCATATGTGCATCTGATCGTAAAATGAATGTAAGCCTGAAGAAAGCGCGATCGTGAAGTTTTCTTCATAAGAGACCATGCGGGTCGACTTCGGATTCATGAATTTAGTGAAAATGTCCGGTAATTTGGCGCAAAATTTCTTACAAGTTCTCCTCTATTCACTTATTTGTGGCATATGGGAAAATTCCTCAACGATCTATCGACCTTGTTCGTGCTCATACTAACTTGATTCTGTCAGAGTCCATTGGTCGGTATTGATTTTTCTATTTTGGCATTGATTCAAGGTCACTACTAACTTATTCGACCAACGAGTTGTTGCATTTTTCGGGGCAGTACGTTCTTTTAAATTCTTCTCATCGTATAACATGCACACTTTGTTTGGCATAATTTGATAATTCTCTATGCGAACGGTTGTAGTCGTTTCAAATTCAGTACAAACCCCATTATCAGCCTTGGTCTTCTTACTCGGAGGCGCGGCTCTTGTGCCTCTTGAGCGTGAGCCCTTTTTCTGAAAAAGCAAGAGGTCATTTCACAATCATAATCAACCTCAACTATATCTTTAGGTGCGTGGTACCTCGTTACTCACCTTGGGTGTTTCTTCATCAGACTCTGAAGATGGTTCACTCTCCGACACTCCCTCGGACACGACTTCATCTTCCTCAGACGCCTCGTCGGAATCTAAACGGCGATCAATTGTTCGCTTACTGATTTGTCGTCGATTTTCGTATATAATTCAGCACAAAAATGATGACAATTATTTTACCCGGTTTGTAATCGTCTTCGGATTCCTCAGCTTCGCTATCGCTCGGAAGAATGATCCTTCTCCTCTTGGGCTTTGCCGCTTCCGTCTCTTCGTCGTCGCCATTTCTTTCCTTCAGAGGCCTCTTCCGTTTGGGTGTAACTTCCTTGGTCTTGGCAGCTGGTGCGGCTTCCTTGGCCTTGCTAGCTGCGCCTAAGAATAATAATTTCGAATTTATAGGAACGAATATATATTCGTGGGAACGAGCCATATATTCGGCATGAAGGCTATAAAGGTGCCTTGAATGACTCAGAAATATTGACTCAACATTATGCTTCACAATAAGACCAGACTCCTGTAACGTTGAAATCGAAAAAGTACAAAAAAGTTAATAAAACGCGTTTCTTACCCTAATGCCCTTTTGCCATAGTGGCGACCATGATACTTTGAGATATTAACGCCGCGGGTGATTGTTCTTTGGGAATTCGTTAAAACCTGCAGTATACATTACAAAAAAAGGTTGCCAGATTGGGTCACGTGACCAATATTGGAGTATATAGAGACGGTAGCGTCGCACCAAAATAAAATTGTTTTCAAGTACTTGGCGTCGTCGTTTGGATGGCGGCTGACTTGTGGGATTTTTTTCAGCTTACGGGGGTGGATGCGATAGCCACGCTCAAATTTATTACGTATAATTTTGTTGATTTCTTCATTTCAGATAAGCATAAAAATTTTAATCACAATTGCCGACGAGGGATTTTTTTGCAAGTGGTTCTCTCTACTTCTCACAGCGGCCTTTAGGGATCATCACAGTTTGACCTTTTTTCAAGATTTTTTTTGCATTATCCGATAATCTGAACTGTTATGAACTTGCTGTTCAATTTTTAGGGTGAAATTCGAATAATTAAGGTCACTGCAGTCTTTCATAGAGGAAGTGATACGAGCAGCT
>JABFVB010117127.1:0-10911 GCA_018812205.1 Adelognathus sp. PSUC_FEM 10030001 | reverse complement strand
TTTGAGTGTCTGCTGAAACCCACTGGCGATGAGAGCGCGTATCAGCAGCACGAGGCATTCAGCGTGGGATACTACTTCAAGTGTAGTTACGACGACTCGTTGTCAAAGTACAGCAGTTACAGAGGTGCGGAACCGGCCGAATGGTTCGTTTAAGAGCTGAAACGTCTCGCCGAACATCTCGAGGAATTGATCCAGAATCCCAAGATTATGGCACCACTCACATGGCAACAGCAGAGAGACTTCCGCGCTCCTGCAACAACGTGTCATATCTGCGAGCAACCGATGTCGCTCAATGACAGAGTGAGAGATCACTGCCATCTCACGGGAATGTAAGTACATGTTTTCGTTTTTAACTGTCAACTTTTGCTAACCAGATTTTTTACAGATATCGAGGACCAGCGCACAACGGCTGTAACCTGAACTACCAGGACTCGCCGACGATACCAGTCGTCTTCCACAACCTCACCGGATATGACTCCCACTTCATCATCGTGAAAATCGCCACATCCTTCGCAGGTCGAGTGGACATTCTACCGCAGACGAAGGAAAAATACATCTCGTTCACGAAGCACATCGAGGGCAGCGATATAAGCTTCCGGTTCATCGACTCGTTCCGGTTCATGGCCTCGTCGCTGGAGAAGCTAGCTTCGTACTTGGCAGAGCTGAAAATCGTCAGATGCGAGTTTCCCGATCTCTCAGACGACAAGTTCGATCTGCTGACGAGGAAAGGTGTATTTCCGTATGAGTACGTCGACTCATTCGTGAAACTCGATGTCACCGCACTACCGATGAGGGATGAGTTCTACAGCAGTCTGAATGACAGCAACGTCTCGGCGAGCGACTACGAGCACGCGAAGCGGGTGTGGGACGAGTTCGACATCAACACACTGGGCGAGTACTCGGACTCGTACTTGAAAACTGATGTCCTGCTCTTGGCCGACATCTTCGAGAATTTCCGTGACAACTGCATCCAAGCCTACGGGCTTGACCCGGCTCACTACTACACGACTCCGGGCTTCTCATGGGACGCGATGTTGAAGTGTACAAAGATCGAGTTGGAGCTTCTCACGGATCCGGACATGCACTTGTTCGTTGAGCGTGGTGTGCGAGGTGGTGTCAGCCCATGCTGCAACCGCTACGCCCACGCCAACAACAAGTACATGAGCGACTACGATGCGAACGAGGACAGCACATATCTCATGTACTACGACGTGAACAATCTCTACGGCTGGGCGATGATGGAATCGCTTCCGTCCGGCGGCTTCAAGTGGATCACAGAGTTCGACAACATCGACTTCACTGACGTCTCCGATGATTCTTCGACTGGCTACATCCTCGAAGTTGACTTGGAGTATCCAGTGAGCTGTCACGACGCGCATCGAGACCTACCACTCTGTCCGGAACATAAGAGTGCACCCGGCTCCCGGCAAACGAAGCTGATGACAACACTCGATCCGAAGAGACGCTACATTCTCCACTACAGGAGTCTCAAACAGGCTCTCAAGTACGGACTGAAGCTCGAACGTATCCACCGAGTCTTGAAGTTCGATCAAGCGCCGTGGCTGAAGACGTACATCGATCTCAACAGCGACATGAGGAAACGGGCCAACAATGAATTCGAGAAAAATCTCTTCAAGCTGATGAACAACGCAGTATTCGGCAAGACGATGGAGAACGTTCGTGGACACGTCGATGTGAAACTCGTCAACAAACGGGAAGGACGTTACGGAGCCGAGGCTATGATCGCCAAGCTCAACTTCCACAGCTGCTCCATCTTCGAGGAGAATCAGGTTGCGATACAGCTCGACAAGACCGACGTGTATCTCAACAAACCAATCTACATTGGACTCTGTGTGCTCGACTTGTCGAAGACTCTCGTCTACGACTTCCACTACGAGTACATGAAGCGACAATTCGACGACGATGCGTGCAAACTGTTGTACACGGACACAGACAGTTTACTCTACGAGATTCGTTGCCCTGACATCTATGATATCATGAAGCGGGATATCTCGAGATTCGATACCTCGGATTTTCCAGCTGTCAATCAGTTCGACATGCCGCGAGTCAACAATAAAGTCGTTGGGCTTATGAAGGACGAGTGCAATGGCCGTATTATGACGGAATTCGTGGGCTTGCGGAGCAAGATATTGTAACGCGACCGGCCTCGTGACAGCTGATAGCTGATCGCGCTCGACGCGCGCAAGCGGGTAGCGCGGACCGGTCACACTACGCGGCCAGTGAAGAGAGCCGATATGCTGTCGCGGCCTCGCCAACGGTACAGGTATCGACATCTGTGTGCGCACGGAGAACGAAAGACTCGGCGCGCGATCATACCTACTTAATATTAGCTATCTCTCTCTCGACCATGCGAACATCGCGTTCTCTCTCCAACACACAGCAGGCGAAATACACTAAAAACTTCAACTTTCACAATCAATTACGCAACAATGATAACAGCTAAAAATATGATGCAACTATCAATCAATAGGAAATAATTTTCTTCATTAGGGAAAATTATTAACGTTCTTGCAATATTAATTGTTGACTAAATTATAATGACAATTAGACAAATTGGTCTACCATAATTCAACAAATAGAAAGCTGACAAAAACAACACTCTATAATGGTCGAACATCGTGTTAGGTAACTTAATAAAGAAAGACTGGAATTTTCAATTAACGAGAAAAACAATTAACGAACAATTCTTGTTTATCATCGTTTTTCTACCGGGTCAGGCCTATAATAACCATGAGCACCCACCAGTTTGCCAATACAAATAGTCAGCTACCTAATTCATTCATTCGAAATTAATTGTTGTTCGTTTAACAACAATTAGAAAATTTATACAGACAAATCAGGGCACCAAAGATACCAAGTTACGTAACAATCTCCGGCACTGGTGAGTGTGACGCGGCGGTCACGTGACCACAGAGTCAGGGGAAGAAGCTCGCCACAGAAAATTGACCAATAAGCGTGTGCGAGCTCCTTCTCGTCACTCATCACGCTAGTGGTTTTTCCCCTGACGTGCCTGTACCTATAAAAGACGTGAGCACGCGCTCCTCGAGGCATTCGATTCGTTACTCTACGTGATTTTACACGCAAGTCACGACAGCCCGGCGATTCCCACTGCCGTCGATACTGGGATATTTTTAATCTTTAAAAATCAACTTCACTTCATCGCGTTAAACGGGATTAAGTAAATTAGGGAAGCTTCATGAGGGTGGTTGCTGCCTGTACCGATCAGGTCGCTCCCATTTTATTGAAGTTACCGTGAGCGCTGAATAGCTCCATTTTTTCCATCTGACTACTTTTACATCGTGACGACCATGTGCCACAGTCGTTGAGTTTCACGCTAGCGATGTAAAAGTCTTGGATGTCCCCTTAGTTAGCTCACGCAGGGAGAAAAACGAGAAATTAACATCAGGACTCGAATATTAAACAACTTAAACTCGCTTATGGCATTTAAAGCTGATCAGCTCGCGTTTAACCGGGATATAATTACGCGTTAAAAACCGATTATCGATTGAGAGCTTAAAAGTGAAAAAGAAAATTATTATCCCTGTACCTATGGTACTGGGACGCCGTCCAAACACGCGCTAAAATAAAATTTCGTCACTTTCAAATTGAGTGTTAAGCTCCATATGGAAGCACCTTGCTTTCCATATGAATAAAGATTTATAATTCGAAAACATTTATCGATCCAGACGATCGCATCACTGGTTTTACTAAAAACCAGTTACAATTTAATTTTTTCAAGAAAGAACATAATTCTTTCTTGCTTCAGTAGTCAAACTCGTTCATTTGAAATTACTTAATAACGAAAGAGGAATAATAATATTTGAGAATTTAGCTTCTTTTAATCGGAAACTTCTTTTCCGATTTCAACAATTTTTCAAGTGTTATTTTTCTTGTGGTCAAACTCATTCATTTGAAATTGTTTAATAACGAAAACGAAAAATAATATTTGAAAATTTAGCTTCTTTTAATCGGAAACTTCTTTTCCGATTTCAACAATTCTTCAAGGCAAACCATAAGTTTCCTTGTTTAACCTAACGCTTAACGTTTATAAAAACTAACTTATCAAAGGCAACATATCAGAAAATTTCAGATAAGCTCTGGAGTGCTTAATTAATATTGCCAACCGTGGCTGAACGATTTGTTCGAGTGTTAAGATCGAGTGTCGTGCGGCAGACTTGAGGAGCTACTGCCGGTCGACACTCGACAACCTTTTTTTTTTCTTTATTTTGGTTCCAGTCCTTCTGACTGTGTGAACGGTGGATAGAGTAAGGAGTTTCAAAACCGACCTTCACGATCCTATAAAACCAACACCCGATTATTACAAAAACAACGAGATCCAACGTGGCTTCCTTCTCTATCCTGCGCTTCTCGCAACCGTTGTTATTAAAATTTCGTGGATAGCAGTGATGAAGAGAGAAGTCACTCCTTTTGAGTTCTACTTCTAATTTCTCTGAGCTTTCCTCGAAATAAATTAAATATTTCTTTTAACAAATTGAGATAATAGAATATTAATTATATCCTTATTGTGATCCTCAATTAGTTGCAATTTAGCATTTATTCAAGCAAGCATCCTTTTGATACTGATTCCTCCTTCCGGTCAGATACTTGAACTCATACTAAACTTTAAAATCTACACGTTCGCAACTCGAGCAGGCGTTCACACTCGCGGTTTAATTGTTAATTAACAAATTTACCGAGAGATTACACGCTCCCGGTTGAGCGAAACGTTTCAATGGCGCCCGAACAGGGACCGGAAGGCATCGAATTTATTTATCAATAGCGATTTAAATAAGCGTCGAAAACACGTTTCAACAAATCACTTTCGACTCTAAACTCGGAAAACGTTAGTGACAAGTTGACAACAGACATCTCAGGTTAGACATATCATCAGTTTATAAACTGAGTTTCACAAAAATTTTTTTTTGTATAAGCAATTGTTATTTTCCAAAATAGGCTATCAGTGGACGAATAGACAGGGAAAAATTTAATCGATTAATAGGGCCAAAGCGTAACCGTCACTGATAATTAGCTGCAATTAATTAATAAACCTAATTAACTAATCATAGGATGGCTATTGTTAAATTCAAAACCTCGCGGCTAAGTAGAGAATAACAGGACTTAACACAAAAAGAAACAAAACAAACTTTAGTTACAACTTCAGGTGAATCAAATATCAGGCAATTCAGAATAGAAACTCAGCTTCCTAATCCCTGACAATTTAAAAGGTTGAATGCCACACTATCGTAGGCATAACAAAACACCGGAAGTAAAAACAGCAACGAATAACGCGAAAAGACAGGTAAAAGGCAAGCGACGTCTTTACAAATTAGCACTTCAAGAAAGGAGGTCTTCGAAATTAATCGACGAGAGCATCGCCATCAAGATGACCGAGGAGGACGAGATACTAGATCAGGCCTCCACTGTACCCACCACCGCGACGTCGATTAATACGCCCGCCACCACGTCGACGGGCATGACGACAACGGTGCACGAAGCTCTGACGAACAGAGGTGCGGTGCCGAAGAAAAACGAAGAGGATAACGACAGTCGCTCATCTGCGAAAAATCTCGCGGATGGTACCGAGGACCGACTGAATCGTGAAGAAAGACACGCTCGACGCGTCAGAGACCGTGTGAAGCAGTACGAAAAAAAACATCTCGACAGTACACACTTGGACGATGACAGTGACACGATCAGCGATGCTCCCGACAGTGAATTACACCGTCTCAACATGGAATCGATGATGGAGATCTTACTGCAAATCAAACAACAACAAAAGGTTGACCGTGACACTAACACGAAGCAATATCGACTACTGAACACGAGTTTCTCGAAGAGGGTCGGGGACCTGCATCAATTCGTAACGGGCTCGATCAACAATCTTTACGCTGAGCTACATGATTTAACAAACACGGGAGTATCAGGGCTACCGAAGAACGCGATGGTCAAGGAGCCAACGAGCAATGCCTCAAGAACGAAGCCACCAAATCCGTACGCGCGTGCTCTTAACTTAGAGTACAGTGGACTTCCTGGTAATAATCTGGGTGTCTCTACCAATCAATCTCTGAATTGGGACGTTAAGAGGTCAGAAATTGTAGCCTCTACCGAGAGAATTACCCGTTCACACGGCCAGCTCGTCGGAAGGCAGGAGGAGGAACCACCAGCTATTCGACCATCGTCGCAACATACTGAGATGCTCAATCAGCAAGACAGATTGCACATGCACGGCCAAAACACTCTACAGCGAGCGGAACGAGGTGAGCGCTTCAACGAAGGCATCAACTCACTCGGACCAAGTAATACAACAGCATCGTGTAGTAATCTCAAAATAGAGCCACCGATCTTTTCCGGCAAGACGTTTGAACAACCAGTGCAATTTCTCGCACAACTCAGGATCTTTCGGGACGTATACGTGCCGCGCTATCACTTCAAACTGATTATATCTCAATGTTTAGACGGAATCGCGAAGAACTGGTGGTACATAACTCAAGAAACCATCGGCGACTGGGGCGATTTTGAGAGACAATTCAAACGCCGCTTTTGGAATGAGGAGATCCAGAATAATATAAAAATGAAATTGGATTACGATTATTACGATGATAACAAAAAACAATCGAGACTCGGTTACGCACTCAGAATCATAGGACTCGCGCGCGATATAATTCCTCCACTCTCCGATCCAGAAATCATCTGCAAAATTAAAAGACACTTCAGTGATGATGTGCGGGCAACGATTCGCGTGCTGGGTGTAGACTCGATACCGCGACTGCTCGACCTACTATCCTCATATGACGAGGAAGGTCCCGGCAATCGCGAGAGAACTCGACCCACCACAAGGGAGAGATATCAAGCACCGATGGCTCAAAGTGACAAAAGCAAGAAACCACTCGAAACTCACAAGAATGACAACTTCCATAAAACTGAACACAAGAAGAATGAAGACAAGCGAACATTCGACAAGTTCAAGGACAGCAAGAAAATACGAGCTCTCGAGGTCGAAGAAAAATCAGAAGATTCACTGGAGCTGAAAGATGAAGAGTCGGGAAACGAGGACCCGTCACCTCGGGATTCGTCGCAATGAATGAGGTGACCCTCGGATATGGTGAGGACACGCGACAGAAATTACTAGAAGAGAGAAGCAGATCACCAGCTCGAAAAATAAAGTGTCCCATCCTGAACATACGACTCCAAGACGTCGTAGTGAGAGCTCTCGTAGATACTGGAAGCGAAATCAGTGCGATCTCGGAACAATTCTTCGAGGAAAACGAAGAAGCATTAAAAATTTGTCCAATGTTGCCCTTGACCGGTGTAACCGTTCGGGGAGCAACTTCTGGTAGAGCGGTAAAAGTTACGCGACAAATATTTGCCGAAATCAGGCTTGACGAGAATAATGAAAATAACACTCTGATCATTGTACCGCACCTATCACACAACTGCATCCTTGGAATAGATTTTTTGACCAAAATAAACACTTTAATTGACCTAGCTGAGTATAAAATCTACTTTACTTTATCCGCGAAACCGACCATCAAATATGCAATGAGTTTCGAGGACAGGGGAAAGTCTACAGTCAGTGAAATCGATATAGCAGAAATTACAATTCAAGATTACGAAAAATACGGCGTGACCGACGAAGAAATAAGAACCAAGACGGAAAAAACGCAAGGGTTGACGAAACAGCAATCGGCAATACTTCTCGCGCTAATTCGAAAACATCGAGACGTGTTTGTCAAACGTCCGGGGTGGTTGAACTCATATGCGCACGAACTTAAAATCAAGGAACACATTCCGTTCAAAGCGATGAATTATCCCGTCCCTCTGGCATATCGGGAAAAGGTTGATAAAGAAATAGCAACACTTCTCGAGCAGGGGGTGATTCAAAAATCAAAAAGCGCGTATAACAGCCCCCTGGTAATCGCGGAGAAAAAGGATGGAGGGGTACGAATTTGTCTCGACGCACGACGTATTAATCAAATACTGGAACCAGATAATGAGCGAATGCAAACAGCCGAAGAATTATTTCAGGAGTGCAAAAGCGTTCATTATATAACAACTTTTGATTTACGAGCGAGTTTTTGGCAAGTCCCTTTAACACCAAGTTCACGGAAATACACGGCTTTCATGCACCGTGGACGTTGTTACGAGTTTCGCGTGACTCCCTTTGGCCTCAGTACTAGCACAGCGAGTCTCGTGCGAGGTTTAGAACCGGTGTTAAGAGGGTTGGGAAATGTCATCAATTTCGTAGACGATCTTCTCTGTATGTCGGAGACGTTCGACGAACACATCGCTAACCTGGATGAATTACTTTCAAGATTTCGTGAACACGGTTTGACATTAAACTTGGAAAAATCTCAATTCTTCAGAGAGCAAACACGCTTCCTGGGGCACATCCTGACACGTGATGGAATTTGTCCCGACCCAGAGAAAATCGAGGCTATACAAAACTTCCCAACGCCCCGTAATACCAAGCAACTACGTGGTTTCCTTGGATTAATCAACTATTACAGTAAATTCACCAGAGAGCACGGCGAAACCACAGTACCGTTGCTCCACCTATTGCAAAAAACAACTAAATGGAAATGGGGCGAGGAAGAACAGAATGCGTTCGAAAATGCTAAGCTAAAATTTTGCGCCAGCGTTATACTCTACTATCCTTATCGAGATAGGCCCTTCTACGTACAAACAGACGCTAGTGACTTTGCACTTGGCGCCGTTCTTTACCAGAAAGACGATAACGACGAGCATCGTGTACTTTATTTTGCAAGCCGCACTCTTCACGGGGCTGAAAAAAGGTATACGACGACAGAAAAAGAATTGTTGGCGATTGTTTGGGCCCTCGGAAAATTCAGGACTTACCTGCATGGTGCAGAGGTGAAGATTGTAACCGATCACGCAGCTCTCACGTTTTTACGTGAATGTCGCCTGGCACACGCGAGACTCACTCGATGGTCGTTGGCAATTCAAGACTATAACGCGTCCATAGAACATTGCGAGGGGCGGAAAAATACTGTTGCCGACTTACTCAGTCGTCCTGAGCGCGAACCAACAGAAGAAGAAATTATCATTGCCGAGCTTGCGCGCGAAACGACAGCGGAGTTCGCACAAATGTTAAATAATTTCCAACAACATCAAGACAACGACCCTAAGTGTCAGGCATTGAAAGAATCGATAGGACTAGGGAATGAAGAAAAAGATTACGAGCTCGAAAACAACTTACTCTACCATGTGGTAAAAGGTCGCAGACGTATTGTTCTACCCGAATCCCATGCCAGGCAGCTAATAGAGGAATGTCACCAAATATATGGCCACATCGGCACAAAAAAATGCTATATGATTCTGAGGGACGATTTTTATATAGCTCACTTATATCGCCGGATACGAAAGATTTTGCGGTCTTGCGACTCGTGTCAAAGGAACAAAATATTCACACAAGGCTCATTCGCAGAAATGCAAACAATACTGCCTGAAAAACCAGGAGAGCTCGCATCGTTAGACTACTACGGGCCACTGCCAACGTCAAAATACGGTTGCAAATTTATCCTAGCAGTTATTGATGTCTTCTCTAAATACACGAAGCTCTACGGGTTGAAGAATGCTACGGCAGACTCAACGTGGAAGTGTTTAGCGACTGACTACTTTCCAAACTACGGCAAGCCTAAAGCAATATTGTCTGACCAAGGCACTCAATTCACCGGGAAGAAATGGGGCAAATTTCTCGAAGAAAACAACATCAAAAAAATTCTAACGTCCATTAGACATCCGCAGGCAAATCCTGTGGAACGAACAAATAGAGAATTGTCTCGATTCTTTCGAACTTTTATGGCAGACACTTCCCACGAAGGATGGTACAACTGGTTGACCATCATTGAGACATGTATTAACGAGACTCACAACGAGTCCACGGGACAGATGCCGATAGTTCTACATCTGGGACAATATCCAATGAGACCTTGGCAACTAGCATTAGGGCTCATAACAGATAAAGAGCACTGCCCAGACAATCTGATTATTATTGCGCGTGAAAAAATTAAAAAGAACTGTGGAAGGCACGCGAATAAATTTAACGAGTCGCACAGATTAACAGAATTCTCAGAAGATAGTAAAGTACTGGCCCGAGCACTCAACGTCTCTAATCCCGTACTAAAGAGAATCGCAAAATTTCTGTCATTATATGAAGGCCCGTATCGAATCAAAACAAAGATAGGAAACACAACATATCTCCTTGTTCACCCCAAGGGAAACAAAGAACGCGGGACCTACCACGGGAGTGATTTAAGACCTTACATCGATCCCCCACAAGAAAGTAACTAGTGATGAATAAATTACCGATTATGACGGCAACAAGGAGCAATTTCAACAATGAGAGCGAATTACTACCCCACTATCAGGATTCACAAGGATCGAGAAGCACTCAGTTGACCATCGATCTACACTGAGTGAAGATGTCGAAGCAAGAACGTGGTACGCAGACAAACCTCGGAGAGGTTGAGCCCACCGACAAGCTGATCAGCACCGGGGCGTTCGTACCTGCAATCCAGGAACAAGGTGAACGACCCCCGAAAAGTCTCTTTCAACGAAGGACGACACAAACGGAAAACACTTACTTTGACTTCATACGGATAACCGAAGGGGAGCAGAAAAAAAAGATAGTCACCAAAGACGAAGACGAGGGGATAGTAGAGGAAAGGCAATACCCGACGTACTCGAGCTGCCCAACTCGGCGAATCAACGCTTCATCCATTCTGGCGAATATCCCAAAACTCGTGTTACCTACTGCAACAATCATCACCAGAAAGGGCCCCATTTGTGTGAAAAGGAACGGCGAGTACGGGGTTCAAATTCTCAACGGAGACGAAGCGGAGGTGAGATAAAATAAAATAAAATAAAACA
>JABFVB010117016.1:0-10954 GCA_018812205.1 Adelognathus sp. PSUC_FEM 10030001 | reverse complement strand
CGGCAGACCTTACAAAGTGGTCATGTCACGACTCAGAAGCTTGCCGATGCTAACAACCACATGTCCCGACTTACTGAGGAAGATTGTCACGACGCTCTTCCCGCAGCAGACGGTATACGTCTATTGAATAACCGTGGATAAAACTCAGGAGATACCAGCAGTTACCCCTGAAGAATTAGCAAAGGCATGTAGCAAAGTGGGGACGAGCAAGGCACCGGGCCTCGACGGCATCCAAAACGTTGCCCTCAAGATGGCGATCAAAGTAGCACTCAAGCTATTCACCGACATGTACGAAGCGTGCCTCAGAAAAGGGGTGTTCCACGACCCATGGAAAATGCAGAGGCTCGTACTCCTCCCAAAAGGGAAGAAGCCTCCGGACGAACCGTCATCGTATCGCCCACTCTGCATGCTCGACACAGCAGGGAAGGTACTGGAGAGGATAATTCACAACAGAATAGAGGCCGTTATTGGGGACTCTCTAGCAGATAGCCAATAGGGTTCAGAAAAACGCGCTCAACACTTGACGCAGTTAGCCTAGTAGTGGACACAGCTAAGAAGGCGATCACAGGTCGACGATGGAAAGGGGCTCCAAAAAGTACTGCCTGGTCGCAACACTTGTCATCAAGAATGCGTTTAACTCAGCGAGATGGGACTGTATTTGAGTGGCGCTAAACAACTCCCAAATCCCGAAGTACCTGCGAAGAATGGTGATGGCGTATCTCAGCAACCGATCCCTGAATACGTGAACACTGAAGTACGACACAGAGGACGGTCTTCGGGAATACAGAGTCCCGGGGGGCGTCCCCCAAAGCTCTGTCCTGGGACCTCTTCTCTGGAACATCATGTACGACGGACTCCCAAAGTTAAAGACACGAGAAGAAGTGAAACTGGTGGCTTTCGCGGACAACGTAGCCGTCATCATCTTGGGAAAACATAGAAGAAATAACTTGTCTATTCGAGGAAAACTTCGCACAAATACAGCGTTGGATGAACTCGGTGGGCCTTGAACTGGCGGAGCACAAGGCAGAAGCTTTACTCATCACGAGCAGGAAGAAGATCGAGAACATTACACTCTCAGTCGGTGAACACACCATCGTGTCGCAACCATCCATCAGGTATCTCGGCTGCGGTCGGGACAGTACTGTCAAGACTCATGCCAAACATCGGTAGACTGAAACAAAAAAGAAGAGCACTGCTGGCGTCCGTGATAATCTCGGTGCTCACATACGGCATAGCCATCTGGGCAGAGGCAATGGAAACCGAGACATACAGGAAAAAGGCAGCAGCGGTCATACGCCTCAGTGCCTTAAGAGTTGCGAGCGCATTCCGCACGGTCTCCAAGGATGCAGCATGCGTAATTGCAGGAATAACACCCATCGAAATCCCAGCGGAAGAACGGCGCAGTCTATACCGGCAGAGGAGGTCGGAGGTACTGACGCAGGAGAAAATTCGAACGCAAGCGAGGAACAACAGCCAGGCACGCTGGCAGGCAGAATGGAACACGTCGACAAATGGAAGATGGACTGCCGTTGTCGTTGCCGTTGCCGTTGCCGTTGCCGTCATTGAGGCCAAAAATTTCATCGCCGAACTCTACAGCCACTACTTCGCATATTTCACCAACACTCAAAACGTCACCGCTGTACGTAGGGTGAATTTCCGCTCGTTCTTTTCAGTACGCGACACGGAGAAATACTGAGGATTATTGTCTACTCTGTCGTAGCTCGAGTGCTCTCGGGAAGATACATCGTTCGTGTATTTTTCCTCTTGAGGATATCGAGGCCAAAACCGTTGCACGAGAATTAGTTTCTGGGTGGATTGCTCGATACGGCGTACCACTACGCATCACTACCGTCCAAGGTCGCCATTTCGAGTCTGCTCTTTCCAAGTCATTGACTCAGCTCATCGGATCTGAACATCTCCGTACGACAGCGTACCGACCAGCCGCCAACGGAATGGTTGAGCGTTTCCACAGACAGCTCAAGGCCGCAATCATGTGCCACCAGTCGCCATCGTGGACCGAAGAACTTCCCATCATCATGCTCGGAATCAGAGCAGCGTTTAAGGAAGACCTCGATGCTACACCTGCTGAAATGCTCTATGGAGAGCCTATTCGTCTTCCTGGAAAATTTTTAGCGCCTCGCAGCGAACCTAATCTCGACCCGACGAACTCCGTGGAACGGCTGCAAAGTTTCATCAAGGATTTACAACCTCGACAGACTTCAAGGCACGGGAATCAACCCGTATTCATGTCCAAGGACCTCGCCACCTGCACTCGTGTACTTATCCGACATGACGCCGTCAGAAAATCGCTGCAACGTCCGTATGACGGCCCATACCGAATTGTATCTCGCTCCGATAAATTTTTCGTCGTGGAAAGGGGCAATTCAAACATCTTACCTTCCATAGATAGGCTTCAGCCTGCTTATCTACTGAACGACACCGAAACTGAAAACAGCAACAGCCCTCAGCCTCAATCAAGATCGAACCCAGTGCCAACACCGGTTGAACCGACGTCGGAAGATTGAAAAACACGCTCTGGTCGTATAGTTCGTTTTCCCGATCTACTTATCTACTCGATGAACAATTCCGTGTGTACATAATCTATTTTTTTTCTTTCTTCTTTCATTTTTTTTTGCATTCACTTACTGTCTTCGAGTGCAACTTATATTTTTCTTCGTTTTGCCCTCTAGGGGGGAGTACTGTAGCGACACGTCAAACTTTCATACGCGAGTCTCGTCACAGTGTACCTGCGAAACTATCGTTACACGATATGCGAAACGAATTCGGGACTTTGTACCTGTGACTCTATCACTCTCGCTTTCTCGCTTTCCAACGATTTCGAATGACAGTTATTACTCGACGCTTGACGAGTCCGGTCGCAACTGTTTCATTTCGCTCACCACCACTGAACGCGCCTTCGCTCAACGCAATTCATTCACCGATATAGGTACTTTTTACGATTCGATCGTGAGCGAAGAACGATGGCATGCTCGGAGGCGGTAGTGGAAGAAACACGATATGCGGTGCAATTGTATGAAACACCATTTATTGCGCGCGAGAACACTGTTAATGAAGTACCGAGGTATTGTTGAAAATAACTCTCGGCAGTGGAAGTACAGATATTAAATGATTGCCACGTCTCTACACGTATCGAAAATCGGAGCAGGATCACTGCTAAGTACACGTGTTGTATGGACGGCGATCGCGAGAACAGTGCCCGTCGCAACTCGAGCGAACAGAGGCCCGCGTAGTGCAAAGTCTATCGAGAGACGCTTACGAAAATTTGGGTAGCGTTCATACCGTAGGTACACATGGCGCAAAACTTACACATATGAATTTATCTCGTTCGATCGGTCGGTTACACGCTGTGGCGTGAACATTCCGCCCGCCTCGAATGGTCGGAGGAAATTTGGTTGAACTTAGACGAATCGATTCGTTTTGCGCCGCCCGCCGTGAGCAATTCGAGCATACTCGAAAATGATGGTACTACTTTTTTTTTTTTAAATAAAAAACAAAATGAGCCTCAAATCTACTATTTACAGTTTATATACAGAGAGCCGCCCGCCGTGATAACACTGGCGGCGACGTTCACAGATCAAGTTTCTTTCTTCTCGTCGACGAAGAGAACTCGCAGCACTTATACACTTTGCATTGCACTTCAATCACTTGACATCGAATACAGGTACATAACTGTCTTAATGGTTAATTAACCTAACTGAGTCAGTGTTGTGCGAGCTTCGCCTCGCCGCGAAACACGAGGTCCATTAGGTGCTCAGTTAATGATCTCCTTTTACCCAACTATGTTGGTGAGGACGTTTCGAAAGTGTCACAGTCATGAAATTCAGATGAATTCGTCACGTCAGGAGTGTTAGGAGGGGAGGTCGTAGAGAGATTTCCATCAGATGTGTCGACTGGTAATACACAGATCTGAGTGATAGGTCGGGTGAGTGTTGCGTGAGCAGTGCGAAGAGTAACCACTCGCACACGGGAATCTTTCCCAGGGTGAATATCGACGACCTTTCCCAACATCCACTTCGACGGTGGTAGGTTCTTGTTTCGGATGAGAACGATAGTTCCTTCAGTAAGATTTTCTTGCTCGGTGTTCCACTTAGTACGGATTTGAAGGGAGTGAAGATACTCCACTGACCATCGCTTCCAGAAACTTTCGACAGTTCGTTGTATTAACTGCCATCTCGAGAGGCGATTCTCGTTCAGTTGAAGTAGAGAGGGTTCTGGTACCGACAACAGTGGTGTTCCGATAAGAAAATGTCCTGGCGTGAGGGCCGCGAACTCGCACGGATCGCTGATGAGCGGTCCGATTGGACGCGAGTTCATGCAGGCCTCGATTTGTGTCGTGAGGGTGTTGAACTCCTCGTAAGTGAGCGCTTGGGTACCAAGAACTCGTTTGAGATGGTGTTTAGCGCATTTTACGCCAGCCTCCCACAATCCACCGAAGTGTGGTGCTCCCGGAGGTATAAAATGCCACGTTGTTCGATCGTTGGCGATTGCATTTCCGAGATCAGTATCAGAGACTGCAGTTTTAAATGCGATTTGCAACTCCTTTTCGGCACCCTGAAACGTCGTTCCATTGTCGCTATACATGTCAGATGGAAGCCCGCGACGAGCTACGAAGCGACGATATGCTGCGAGGAACGTATCTGATGAATAGTCGGAAACGATTTCCAGATGTACCGCTCGTGTAGACATGCAAACGAATAGGGCGAGATAAGCCTTGTGTGTTTTCTGTCCACGTCCTTTGCTTGTACGTATAAAAAAGGGGCCAGCGTAATCGAGTCCGGTGTGTAGAAATGCGCGATTTTGCGTAACTCGCGCTTTTGGAAGATCACCCATTAGTTGTGACGGTACTTTCGCTCGCTGGCGTGCGCATGGTACGCACTTATGAATCAAATTTCGGACGAACGGTCGGTGTCCGAGAATCCAGTAGTTTTGGCGTATAATACTGATCGTCAGGAGTGGGCCGCCATGGAGGCATCGCTCGTGCGCATCTTCGACGATCAGTTGAGTTACGCGATGCTGAGGCAAAATTGCGGGATGCTTTTCTTCGAAAGGCAGTTCAGCTCGTTCCAACCGGCCACCGACGCGCAGCGTACCATTTTCGTCCAAAAATGGAGTAAGATTGCGCAATGGAGAGTTGCGAGGAAGGGGTTTTCCTTGATTAATTGCGTGAATCTCAGCGGAGAATTTTTCACGCTGAACATCGTTGATCCAGAACGTTTGTGCCGCTCGAATTTCGTTACCTGTTAGGCGTAATTCGTGATAGCGGTCACGTCGTCGACACTGGTCGATGAAACGTTTGCAGTACGCTGTGATACGTACCAGCCGCTTCCACGATGAAACGTCTGAGTAAAGTTCCCAGTGAAGAAGTTTGTCGACTGCTATGTGAGATTTTGTTGGTTTCGTTGCTTCATCGAGATTTTCTTTCGTTGGGGATGGTTGTGCCCGCGGCCACTTTGCTTGTGATGATTTGAGCCAAGGTGGCCCTTGCCACCACAACGGATGATCGCGAAGCTCTGATGCTGTGAGGCCGCGTGAAGCAGAATCTGCGGGATTTTGTGCGGTTGGCACGTGTCTCCACTCGGCATCTGGGAGATTTTCTTGAATAAGAGACACCCGGTTTGCGATGAATGTCGGCCATTCGGATGGATGTTTCTTAATCCAAGCAAGGACAACACTTGAATCGGTCCAGGCGTAAGTCGAGACTGATTTTAATTGCATCGCGTTGAGGACGTATGCAGTGAGTTTTGCAAGTAGTTCAGCTGCGCAAAGCTCAAGTCGAGGCACGCTGACCGTTTTGATGGGCGCGACTTTGGTTTTTGCCGCGATCAAGCTGACCTTGAATTCACCATCGGAGTTGACGGTACGTAGATAAATCACTGCTGCGTATGCTCTCGTCGAGGCATCAGCGAAGCTATGGATTTTGCACTCGGTATCGGTTGAATTGAGATTGTTCCAACTCGGAATCGATATCGCTTGAAGATCTGGAAGCTCCTCACAGTAGTTGTCCCACTTGTCCGAAAATTCCTGGGGAAGTTCGTCATCCCAACCGAGTGATGCAATCCATAGCTCCTGCATGAGGATTTTTGCAGAGATGACGACTGGTGACAGCCATCCTAATGGATCGAACAATTGTGCTGTGATTGACAGTACAGACCTTTTTTGTGTTGCGTGCACGCGTTGGTGCCGTAGTGTTGAAACAGAAGGAATCTGTCTCTGGGATCCAGCCGATACCGAGAATCTTTATAGACTCGGTCGAGTCGTATGTCCGTACTTTTGTTTTCTCGAGATTCAAAACTGGAATATCAGCGAGTAATTCAGTATGACTCGACATCCATTTTCGCAGAGAAAATCCTCCGCTTTCCAACAATTTTTCCAGCTCGATACGTAGAGAAGTAGCCGAAGACGCATCATTGGCTCCGAAGAGAACATCGTTTTTCCTCGTCGTCGGCCAATTGTTTGAGGACTCGCATCGCGAGAAAGGGCGCGGGTGCGGTGCCGTACGTGACGGTCACAAGTTTGTAAGGCGTGATTGGTGACTCTGGCGTCGGTCGCCAGAGTATTTGTTGATACCGTTGATCCTCTGAGTGGACCTCGATCTGACGATACATTTTTGCGATATCAGCTGTTAACGCGTACTGATGTTGCCGCCAACGTAATATTGTAGAAGGCAAGTCTGATTGCAGCTTGGGTCCTACCATGAGATGGTCGTTTAGAGACGTGCCATTTGTCGTTTTGCTCGATGCGTTGAAGACTACTTAAGCGCGTAGTGCTGCTGTCCTTGAGGACGGGGTGATGCGGTAGATATACCGCGGGCGTCGAGTCAGGAGCGTCAAAATTTGTCGGCACCATGTGCTTGAGTAGAAGGTACTCTGTCATAAAGTCATAGTATGGCTCGAGTAAGTCAGGAGTACGTATGAACTTTCGTTTGAGTTTTGCAAGCCAGTTTTCAGCTGTGAGTTTCGAAAAGCCAATGACGATAGGCGTCGATCCCTTGAATGGCAACCTAACACTGTATCGTCCACTCGGCAACCTCGTGTGCGTCGCGGCGAAGTGACTCTTGCATGCAACCTCCTCCTCACTAAGACGAGAACAACTTGGAACCTCTTCAAGTTCCCAAAAGCGACGCAATTCGTTAACGAGACTAAAGTTATCGATGGAGATATGCGCCGCCAACTGAGAAACGTGGTTCGAACTACTGCTCGTTGTTGATCCAGAGAGGATCCAACCAAATACAGTATTTTGAGCGACTGGTGAACCCATGGGTCCGCGTTTCAATCCCTCGCGTAGGATGTTGGCGTACACGTCAGCTCCTAAGATTAGCTCGATTGGGTGACCGCTGCTGGGCTCGGGGTCAGCCATCTTAATTCCTTCTAAGTATCTCCACGTTAATTGACACGACGATCGTGGAGGTACATAGGAGGTTAGCTTCTGAAAGACTATCGCGTTACATTGGTATGATTCATTGTTACCAGTGCATGATGTTAGCGTGAGATCTACTAACGCTCGGCCTATGCCAGCGTCAGTGCCGGCGATACCGGTCACTGGAACTCGAACTCTAGTATGTGGCGCTCTCAACGTTTGCACAACCGATTCCGTGACGAATGAAGATTGTGACCCCTGGTCCAGCAGCGCCCTTATTCGAAGCATTCGTCCGTTTGACGACGAGACTCTCACCCAAGCGGTCGCGAGCATCACTGAAGCAGGAGCTATCTTAGACTTAGACGCATGAAGATTAGCAATGTTAGACACTACATGTTGGCTCGAACTCGGTTGTGCGTCAGAACTTGCTTGAGGAGTAGTTTTCTGAGCTGTAGGAGCTGTTGACGGGATGCTCGGAATTGAGGCACCACCGGGAGTAAAAGACAGTTTCTCATTTTTTGCTTTTTTCTGCGCGAGGGGATTGTGCAACAGCGTGTGGTGCTTCTGCTTGCAGTGATAGCACACAAATTTGCTTTGGCACTGTTTTGGTTGATGTCCGGGAGCTAGACAATTAGTACACAAATGGAGCTCGCGGACGATCTATTGTCTTTGTTCGACTGACTTCGCGCGAAATTGTTCGCATTCATGGAGCGAGTGTTTTTCGTCACACTCGCACAATTTTGACGCAGTGGATAAGTGGGCTCTAGTCGAGTTGCTTTCACCTTTCGGTTTGTTGGATTTTTTACTCGACGGTGGAAGAATCGACTCCAATGCTCTAATCCGATATTCAAGAAACGTGTGAATTTCCTTGTACGTTGGGGACGTGGCTTTGTCACCAATTTTCATTTCCCACTCGCGACGAGAAGTTGGGTCTAGTTTTCTTACGGTAATGAATGTGATAATATCGTCCCACTGATCCACTGGTCTGTGCAAGTTTCCTAGAGAGCTTACTGCTTCATAGGTATGATCGCGTAATAGCTTGAGATCTTTGACGTTTTCAGCCGCAACAGCGCTAACATCGAACAGTTTTGTAAGATATGAATCGATTATATGTCGCGAATTCTCGTAACGATCTTTGAGTTTGTCCCAAGCTATGTGAAAGTTCGCTTCGGAGATCGTTATTGTTTTCAGGAGGGAACTCGCCTCACCGCTTACTCCCATTTTTAAATAGTGCAATTTTTGAACATTTGGAATCACTTCATTGTTGATTACTAACGATTGGAACATGTCTCTAAAAGAGACCCAGTCGGTGTATGAACCGGAGAATTTCGGTATATCGATTCTCGGTAGAGGAGTAAAGCTACCACGAGTTCCGTCTTGAAATGTGCAATTACCGACTGTCGTTGAGTTTGCGCTAACAATTGGAGTAATTGGAGTACATACGGATAAAGCTGTCGAGATGTAGTCGTTGACCTCGTAGTAAGTCGTTTCAGCATTGAGAAATACTCCATCCTTGAAATACTGAAGAGTCTTCCTCTGATCCTGACTACTCGCTGAGTAAATTTGCCGATCGAGAGCGTTGATCTCGGAACGAATGTTGTTGAGAGTTGCGAGTCGGCTTTGCAATAATGTTGGCGTGAAGTTATTCTTCCCTACCTTCTTCAAATTGACCAGAAGGCGTGACATCGATTCAAACCGTTGATGCTGCTCGTAGAGCAGGCCGTCCAGATCGGCCATGTTGAGAATCGATACAGTTCCGTCTGCGTGGATACTGTATTAAAATCGCGTTGAATGTACGATTTAATTTTCAAACAAAGTCCCGACTGCGTGGGTACCCGTTTATTGTTGATCGAGAACTTCGTGTCGAAGATAATGTTGAATCTCGATTGTAAATATGTTGTTTGAATTGAGATTCAAATCCAACGTTATTGATGATATTCGTGTGGATTACGCACGAATTATCGCAGATCACACTGACGTGGTACCTTTTCGTTGTACCGATTAATCGGATTTGAAGTTAGTTTATTGATGATATTTGTGTGGATTACGCACGATTCATCGGAGATCACACTGACGTGGTATCTTTGATTGTGTATCGAATACTCGGATTTGAGATTATTTCAAACGAAACATATGTTGCGATCGGCGCGAAATAAATGTCCAGCGTTCTTGAGACAACGGAAGATCCTTAGGATCCGAAAGAAATCCTTAATGGAAAGCTTCAAGTCGTCGTGTTCGTTGACAACGTATGAATGTGACCGTGACCGAATTACACGCTTATGTTTTCTGACAGAAAATTCGTGTATTTATCGGAGCTAGGATCACTAGTCCTCATTTCGAATTTTCTCGCGTCAATGGTATTAGCGAGAACGGTACGGTTTCAAAGCTCTCGAGACACTCGAAGTAATTTAGTTCAATGTGAAAATCGATTAAACGTCACTTTTAAACTGTCATCGAAGTATCGTTTTATTGTATTCAATTCGACGTTATCTCACCGAAATAATATTTAATGAAATTGTTTTGACTTTATCACTTTGTTAGATGTTTCTGCAAATTGTTTCAGAACGTTATCGTAACCGTAATAGTGTTCACTAATTGGAAATTTTTGAATTCAGAGTTATTATTATTTTCATTCACAAGCACGACGAGATAGGCGAACGAAACTCTTCGACACGAATGTCACGCGACGATTCTCGTCTTTCGATCTGCGATGTCTCTGTGAGCCGCGAAATTGTAAATATCGTACGTACGACTTTATTCCGATAAGCTCGATCGTGGTGAAATTCGACGAAATTCGAGCGAAGTTATTTACGCGAAAGGATTATTGTTCGTCGTATTGCCCGTTAACTGTGCATGACTCACCGATGGGGGAGGACTCTCGCGCGACTCTCTACTCGTAAGACGGTGCGATTGCGAGCGCTCCAAAACCACACGTATGCTTGCCTACCGTTTCTAGGTGCACATGTACCGGCTTTACACAGAGACCTCGTGGCGAAATTTGCGAATTCACTTTGTATGTAATTTACATGCAGCTTAGTGGATAACTTGATGCTGCTGATAATCACTTATTTCCTCTTCACCTTTGCAGATCGGCGAGATGATAATTCAATACATATGTATATATATATTTCACCATTAATTTCATCGAGCACATCGAATTTTCGTACGCGTTTGCAGCACAACGTCGCACTTTTCCGCTAATTTCTCCGAGTATCCGGCTCGAAGGACCAAAAAATGAACGCGCCTTCGCTCAACGCAATTCATTCACCGATATAGATACTTTTCACGATTCGATCGTGAGCGAAGAAGGATGGCATGCTCGGAGGCGGTAATGGAAGAAACACGATATGCGGTGCAATTGTATGAAACACCATTTATTGCGCGCGAGAACACTGTTAATAAAGTGCCGAGGTATTGTTGAAAATAACTCTCGGCAGTGGAAGTACAGATATTAAATGATTGCCACGACTCTACACGGATCGAAAATCGGAGCAGGATCACTGCTAAGTACACGTGTTGTATGGACGGCGATCGCGAGAACAGTGCCCGTCGCAACTCGAGCGAACAGAGGCCCGCG
>JABFVB010116905.1:0-10964 GCA_018812205.1 Adelognathus sp. PSUC_FEM 10030001 | reverse complement strand
ACCCTGGCCGCTCGGGAAATGGATATATATTTTTTATTCATAAATTCGAACATATAAAACGAAATATTCTTATTTTCTGACAAAAGTGAAGGAACGGTGTCAAAATGATAAACGGAAATGAATTTCCGTCGTACTGGAAAGGGATAATTTTTCTGGCGCAAACATTTGAGAAATTCGCATTTCTGATTATTCTTCATCAGCTTCTGTTCATTCCACGAGGTTGATCCTTTTCATGACCTGCGTGGAAACATGCATTGAACATTCATTCGATCCACTCTGAAAACTCACATCGTCACAAATGTAAACTCGCACAAAAAAAAAATATTTTCAAAGAAAAGTGTGTCCCGTTTTCTCCTCTTTCCTCGGATCTATCACTCTGGAAAACAGCTGACCAACATCGAACAGCTGTCGTCCGTCCGAGTCGGGGTAGTGGCTTCGTAAAATTTCCAATCCGTGTCTTTTTCCACACCGGAGAGAACGTGCTAACGAGCATTGCAACGCGCGAGAGAGAAAGGGAACAGGGAGGTGAGATCATCAACTCCGTGCACGGACACCATCTCGTCCTTTCGACAGGGGGTGAGAAAACGGTTGTGAAATCCGCAGTGAATCGGTACTGCTCTGTCGCACATTCAAACTTGCGAAATCTCTCCAACCCTCGCACTCACACTTCTCCGTTGCCACTGGGACGTTTTGCCAACAAGCCAGTCGGTCAGCCAGTCACTGAGTCGGAACAACAGTGAGAAAGCCGGTGTGGACTATATGCGGAAATAAAGTTTTCGTGGGAATGGCTGGGAGAGCGTGGGAAACGAAACGAGATCTCTGTGTATACATATACATGTACACGGCTATACACAGGTGCGGATAAAGGAGAGAATAGAACAGAAGAGAGAAACCGAGAGCGAGTGGTCGAAACAGGCCATCAACGCCAGAGGCGTATCGCAACGGCGAGTCGTTAAATGCTGAAGTTGGGCTGGAGACACCTTTCCCAGCGGGTCATTCGCTAACTCTCTTATCCTTCTCTCTCTCTCTGTGTATTCGCAGACTACGCGATATACGTCCGATCCGAGCGCCATTGTCTTTACCAGTTCTCACTGTCCATCACTGTGACATTCTCTGTCCCGTTCCATCACACAGTCCAACAACTGCGCGATTCGGAATCCCTCGACTCCAGAATCCTCATTCTCTCTCTTGTTGACCGAAAGCCCGCCGGGGGGCTCCAGTCGTTAAATCCTAGCCCTCTGTTCCTCGCGCGAGCTCTCTCGTTCTCGCTCGGGAGAACGAAACGTGACGAGATCGGCGGAATGGCAAGACGGAGGATGAGATTTTACCCACGTAAGTTTGCAGCGTGTCCGATCAGGAATTTGATTATTCGACGAGAACTGTGCAGCAGCGACGACGCCGAAGCCGAGGAAGTTTCACCCTCTTCGTGAACGCGTTGGAGGACCGATGATACAAGTGACCGGCGAGTACTCTGATCTAATGATGTTGGACCGATTCACAGCACGAAACAACGCTCTCGATCCGTCGAGATAATCGTTAACAATGATTTGCGATATTTTCATCAATGCGAGTCCAATTACAAGTTCGTAGTGCGGGTGTTGCGGATAGAGATGACCAAGCATTGATAAGACTCGTTGAAAATATTATCGGAGTTTAGGGATTCAAGTTCGGACAACTAGAAACGAGAGATGATGAGAAGATTTTGGTCACGATTCCGTTTGGGCGAGTCATTACATGATATATTTTCACTTGAGAACATCGAATACTGGTTGGAATGATAAGATTTTGATTTTATAGATGCACATCAATTTTTTTTTTCGTCCAAATACTTCCAAATTGCAGTTTCGAACCATTGGGAACTTGTTCGAAGGACGGAATGTATGTTTTCTCAGAGCTAATCAACCAATCCCGTTAGGCGTCGTCGAAAGTAGGTTCAGAGTTCAGAATTTCGAGTTTGGACTCCTAGGAACCAGTGATGACGAGATGATTGTAGTCTTGATGCTGATTTGGTTCATATATTCTATGGTATATTTTTCACTTCAGAACATTGAAAACTGGTTTGATTGATTTTTTTGTTCAAATATTTCGAAATTGGGACTTCGACCCTTGAGAACTTGTTCGAACGATGAAATTCTTGTTTTCTTCCCGCTAATCAACTAATTCCGTTGTGTGCTTGGATGACAAGACCATGGATTTGGTAGATGTCCACTATTGCCTTATTCTCATTTGGGAAGTACAATACAATTCCTTTGCGAAACCACTACAAAAACTCGTTTGGAAGGTAAGACTGTTTTCTTGAAGTTAATCAACTAATTCTTCATTCAATGCTATATCTCCACTCCGAACCACTGAAAATTTGTTCAAATTGCATTATTCTCTTGTTCTCGATGTCATCAATAGTTTGCTTTACTTTGAAGCTACAGAAATTTTATTCAGATCCACTAGGAACTTGTTTGAAAGATTCAGTTCTTGCCATCCTGATGCTAATTATGAAACTTTTCTGATAAATGACGTATTACTTCTACTCCATCCACTGAAAACCCTTTTCAGATCATCAATTTCTTGTTGTCTGGAAACCAATTGAATAATTCTTCCATTCAAAGCTGTACAACGAATGCGCATGCTAGTTGACTTTTCGAGATTCCACGATGACGCCGAGCAACTTACCTATTCACATTTCGCATAAAGCATGAACGATAAAGAGATATGTATAAAATAAAAGGCTCTCACGGCGAGGCTTGGAATATGAACCGGGACGAAACAATGCCACCGCAGCGATCTCATATTCGCAAGGGGTTCTCCTTTTCCACTTTCTGCATCTCGTGTCCACCGTCTACTCGTGTTCTCCTCTCTCTTTCCACTCACCCTCTTCGTCCTCATTTTTTTCCCAGTCTACCCTGGCTCCCGCATTGTCGTGAAAAAAAAACGTCCAAGTGCTCGTTGAATGTGCGCATAGTAAATACACGAATCATACGATCCCACGAAAAAAGAAAAAAATAATTCAACCTCTGTATCTTTTTTTTACTGACTATAAATGGAACGAGACTGCCTCAGTTCTATGAAAAGTCTAAATGCAAATCATTGATATCTGTCCCATAGTATTGAAGCCACGCTTCGATTCTCCAGGATAAAAGGGAAGGTCTAGATCACTTTTCTTTTCTTCGTTCAGCCCATCACAGTCAGCTCAATTGCTAGACCACATGAACAATTGGTCATATTGCAGCTAAGGGTGTTATTCCTCATCCCTTTCATGTAGTCCCTTCCTACATAAGATAGTACATGAAATCGGAGGACTGCCTATTCTTCTCGCATTGGATTAAAAACAGTTTTCGACAAACAGAGTAATCTCAACACATTTCGCAATTTCAACCTATACAGTACACAACTTGGAGAGTTCACAAAGGTACAACAGTGGAAATTATGCGAATGACAAATTTAGGTATGAATTCAATTTCATATTGCTCTCATCTTTGCAACAAAATGAAGGCATTTCTGGGTTAAATTTTGCGAAATTGTGACTCAGTCGTCACTGACCGCATGCACTGCCTCTGCAACCAAGTTTGTTTCATGAAGTCACGATGGCGACGATAGCGTGGTGCCGGTATTCCGTAAAACTGCTGGATGATCGAAACGGTAGCGAGGATCCAACACGAGTACTATTTGCCGCTGCTTTCTCTCACTGGTCATCTCTCGCGCGGAGTGCTCCAATCTCTCCCGGCTTTCCTGTAGAAGCCGGCAGTAGGAGGTCACCGAGCTCGTCCCGGTGCAGCGCGTCTGGTCTATACGTGTATAGGTATAACAGCCTGGCGCACCAGGCTCTCTGACCCAATTAATCGAGGTGAAGCCAGGCCGTCCCGTACACTCGGCACGACACCTCTTTCTGTAACACCGCGTCCGTATACCCGAGACCTATCTCGAAAGCGAAAGGATGGCACGGAGATGGATAAGGACGGCGCGAGAGAGTAAAGTCCCGAGGAAGAGCGAAAATGCACCGGTAAAATTAGGAGGAATACGCTGGGACGAAAAATTAGCTCCGATTCAACGAGAGCTCGATCCAGCTCGAGCAAGTGGAGACTCGACGAGGCGGATGAAGAACCAATTCGGATTTCGCGCAGTGCAAAGCCGAATTTTGCTAATATTTTCACTTGGTAGACATTTCGTCATGCCGGACGAAAAATTCAGCAAGCTCCGTCAGGATATCCTACTGAGGGAAAGAGTTATAATATCACTCAGTATTATACTAAGAAAAATATTTTATGATATTCAATTGGAAACACAATAAACTTCTTCAGACGAGAAGTGCATTCCTTCATTGAGTTGGCCTAGGATCGAGTCGAGGAGCTTCCAATTAGGTTCTCACGCTGCTTGAAAATTCAAAAATTCCTGTAATAATCACGTTAGGTAAAAGTTGAGTTCAATCAAAGATTTCTACTATGAACCAGTAGAAGCCTGTTTGAATCGCCGAAAACATTTTATTCTAGCTCATCGTAGAGAAACAGAACCCTTATAATAATTCATGAAAGTCTAATCACGAGATCAGGCCCTATATAAGTGCAAGGTTCAAGCATTAGCCACAGCACTTGAACACTCGGAGTTGAAGAATGACTGATTCCAATCTGCTTGATCGGTGGAAAGCTTGTTATGTTGGCTCATAACGTTAACTAATTCTCAACAATACTCTCAACAATTAATGTCTAATTCCCTGATCAGGCTTCATGATTCTGTAACTGCGAGATCTACACTACGATACTGAAGTACTCAAAATGATCAAAGGTGTAATTCAAACAATTTCACACAACTTTTCACTTGTTTGAACTCTAATTTTATGGTTATCTCATCTTATAACAACTCCCAACCGAAAAAATGGTTCGAATAGCTTCTGTGGCATATGAAACGTGTCAATAAACAAAAATTTGAGGGTCGAATTTTTTTTGGATACCAATAATTTCTCTCATTCATACTACGTATGTGATGAGAAAGTAAAAACTTTGAAACTGTACATGAGTGAGAAATACAAAGACGTGTGCTTAGAACAGCTCGCCGGTAATCGACGAAATCATCGATTCGTGGGATGTGAATCAACTCAGACAAGCACCGAGTTTCCAGTATACGGTCTGTAACTATCGTTGAACGGCGGAGAAGAGACAGAGGGGAGGCGAATGGGGTGGCGCAGGAGGGAGGAGATGAAACGTACGTAAACGACGATTTCGCGTACGTGCTATCGGGAATTCTGCAGTGCAGCTGCTGGGGCACGTGGCCGTGCGCGATGATGCTATATCTGGTCGTCGCGGAGCTTTTACCCGTGCAGTTCTCCGAGGTGGGTACGGTGTGGTAGTGGCAGTAGGGCGAGTTTGGAAATGCGAGAGGTAGGACGAGACGGGGGTTCGCGAACATGGGAAACGCAGATAACTCGAAGCGACTGGGTAATGCGAGTGCCTGGGTCATACGTACATGGGCGCGGTGCATTCTGCTATGGCGTTGCTACTGCCGGTTAGGCTGAAACGGTAGCAAGCAGCAGGACGTACCTGGCGAATAGCCGCTGACGTCTGCACCAGGCAACCGTATGGGTTTCTCTTCCTCTCCTCACCTCTCCCCTTCCTCTCTATCTCTATATATGTCTATCTGGACGTGCAGATAGGTTGGGAATACGGCGTACCAGCTATACCGTCCTATCGTACCATACCACCAAAAGCATGCGGTGTCCGATGAGCCTCGATTGCCTGTCCCACGTTGACTAACCCTCGCGCTATCAACCAGCGAGCTCGCCTGGCGGGTCTTCGTCGTCGTCCCACAACTACGCGTCCCAATGCCGTTTTGGTATCCGTACCATCGAGATCCTATTAACCCATTAACGTGACGCTAACTCGGTGAGCTCGAGCTAACCGGGACTCTCGAGCGCCAAAGACGTTTTCGTGTGCTATTAGGACTTCTTGACATATTGCCCGTGGAGTCGAATTGGTCACGCCAATAGGCCATTAAGCGTATTTGGTGGTGGGATGATTATCGCGTCTGTTATAAAAAACTTTTGGCCAATATTGACTGGATACT
This sequence comes from Adelognathus sp. PSUC_FEM 10030001, assembly GCA_018812205.1. Classification (NCBI taxonomy): domain Eukaryota; kingdom Metazoa; phylum Arthropoda; class Insecta; order Hymenoptera; family Ichneumonidae; genus Adelognathus; species Adelognathus sp. PSUC_FEM 10030001. Next base: position 4,916 of record JABFVB010116905.1, on the reverse strand, counting down.
TCGTACGATGTTGATCAGCAGATGGAAGACATTAGTTCTGAATTCAGTTGACCTTGTCTGTAGTCTGGAAACAGTTTGGACAGTGACGAAATGTCGGGGCAAAGGTCCGCAAAAGTTCTCAAACGAAACATGATGTGGAGTTTCCGTAATGACATTGAGGAAATTTTTTTCATCCATCCATTCATACGGTAGTTGCAGGTGAGAAAAGGTGCGTCGATTTTCTCTTAGCGATGAGCCATATCTAAATGAGGAATTTATAGCAAAAAAAACCTACTAATTCACTCATTTGGTGGCATTTCGTGCAACTCAATGGAAAATTTCTTTCAAGCCCTCATTTCATCTTGCAACTGGAATTTTCAGTCCTTCTCCATTATTAGAATCCCAACGATGCTATGTAGAATTTAATTAATGCATAGCCTTCTAGCAAAACAGGAAGCAAAAAATATGGTCGCGTTTATTATTAAATTTTTCTGTATGAAGCGGTGACGGACAATTCTCGGAATTCGGAATAGTTCAATGGTGAGTGAATTGATGTGTTTTTCATAGGTATTATCGAATATATGGGGAATTGTGGTTTCACAATGAAAATGTAAAATGCACCTGAGAGCGTAATCGATCGGCACACGCATATTCGCGAACCAATCGGGTCAGCCGCATTCCGCACAGCGGGTGGAATTTGGTCGTGTGAGGAACGCACCAACGTTACCGCATTCCACCGCCCATAAACGTATAATTATATAGCGTGTGTTGGCTGTAACGCTATACGGTAGAGTGGACGCGCGGTAGCATCCTGCGAGCGATTTGGTTACGCAACGCCACCGTTTCCCGTCGTCACTTCCGCTCGGTTGATTCGCACAAATTTTCCAACTCTACAATGCCTCTCGCGCTGTCCGTCCCGCGTACGCAGCCCTTCGCACCCCATCCGCAGAACTCGGCTCATATCACTCCTACTCCCAGCCAACACACTGACGCCACCAGCTGTTTCCGACCCCTCTGGTCGACGAACGCGTGACGAATTTCTAGACACTTCACCTCTGCGTAATTAACGTTTTGTAGTTCAGTCCCGGATGCCTCCTCCAGCCCCGGTGTTTTTCCACAAATTAATTGAATTTTCATTCGGAAGGAAACTGTTGAAACCCGCGACGATATCGCAGAGTTTTGGAAACGGTCGTTGAAGGTTGTCATATTTTTCGATACGGAACGTTATAGATTCTTTCTTTCATTTCTTGTTGTTCAGTTTCATGATGTAATGCATTTCGTCAAATACCTCTAGTTGATAACAATTGAATAATAATTGTCACTTTCTCATTTTGATTAACAGGGGTTATTCATATCTCATGATTGAATTGACAGGTGTATTTGTATATATTTCAATAATGAGTGGAATTGTGTTTTTTTCCTAGAAAAATCATCCACAACTGTTTCTGAGAAACTTTAATGTTGCCGAAGAGAAATCATTTTTTTAGGCAATTACTAATTCACAGATTCATTATATATAACAAAAATGGCGCTCGTGTGTCTGTTTTATGTGTCGAACACAATGATGCATGGGAATGAATTAGTCAACAAGATTTCGACCAAGCTTTTGCTTTACTTCTGAAACTTGTCAGTGTTTTTTTTTTTAATTAACAGTGTTCAAACTCACGAATCGTATGTATTCTCACAGTCACCAGAGTTCCGATACTCACCTGTAACAGATAGACAAACACATAGTTAGAATCCGATAACTTGTATACGAAATTTTTTAAAAGATAATATGAAAACTTCAGAAGTCAAGTAACACATTTGTCTCTCTCTTCATTTTGAAGCTCCACCCCATATAGTGTGTAGCGATAATTGTTCGAAACTTGTATGAAAACGGTTGCAAACTTCGTTCGCACATGGCTTCTTCGTATATGGAAGCGTAATTCACCTAGCCTCTTTCATGAGAAAGGTCTTTAAATTTTGGCTTCCTGATAGAGGAGCCACACAATTTCCTTTTGGAAGTAGGAAACCAAACTTACACATCAAATTTATTATAAACGATATCTCCTTTTTAACTCCCGGCCGCCCGCTAGTTCTGGATGGACATAGAATCTATCATAAATCTTTTTTTTCTCATTAATGTGTTATCTCCGACTACACCGATATTAATTGAATTCCTCCGATTTCTACAAAATTTGGTATGGAAGATCACTCCATGTTACTCTAGTCACGTACTAAATTTCAAATCAATCGCGGCAATTTTACGCAAGTTACAGCTTTAACTGGGATTTTGGAAAAAATTCATAATCGCATCAAACCTGAACGCGTTGACCCATTTTACCCAGATTCAATCCCAAAGGTCCTCGATGAATATATAATATCCATTTGGAATTTCAATACTATAGGTCTAAAATTACGCGAGTTAGAGCTACCATAGACTTTTTCCCAAAAAATTGCAACTCGCATAAAATCGCCAATTGGGGTTGATTTTCCTTGAAAATTTTACTGAATGAAAGGACAAGTTGTTTATAAATTACAGCGGTTTGGAGGGGGCGTTAACCTGTCACACACGCGCACACACACACATCCGGTAGCTGCCTAGAAATCACATTTCTCAGAGTTTTGGACCATTTTGAGGCCTTTGCACCAAAATCTCGTCATTTTTTTTACGAAAACAAAGCTTTCTTTATGAAGAATGAACAGGGAATAGTAATTAGAATTAGAACGGTAGTAATTTAGTAATTAGAACGGCAGTGATTGAATGGACATTTGTAACATATAAAGTCGATTGTGATAAAGGGAATGAAAATATGAAAATTTTGATTGTATGAAGGCAAATTGTAAAACAATATTCCCTATTTTTGTATGGATAGGGAATGTGAAAAAACCCACGAGGATACACATAGAATAAACTGAGACTGATAGATAGTTGATTATAAAATAACGTTATAAGAGAAACGTTGAGCCTAGTTGATATGAAAACAAGCCCAGAGCTGATAATTTCGTAATTTCTACCTCGGAAACTGAAATTTCTGGGATTCTAGAATAGTTTACTGTATGATAATTGCACCATTAAATTGCCACGATCGAAATTAATTTTTTTCACAACGGTTGAATCGAATTGACTAGTAGGGACGGCAAATTTTTTTTGCATGAATCCATTCACCTTGGCAATGAAAAAAAAATGAGTCTCCCGGTTCTCTGTGCTCCGGTAGTGGAGTAAATCGAATTAATTGTGTGCCGAATTGTGCAAATTTCTCGACAAATGATCAATTGATAACTGTGGAAAATGTATGTTACGGAGTTGCGAAATTTCGTGGATACTAAATGTTAACAAAAGTTTTTCCTCGTAGTCCACGATAGCGAAGCTTCGAAAAGAGAGCGGTTCATTGTGATTTGCTCGCATTCGGTGATCACATACCTGCGAGTAAAGCCGAAAGTCCGGGCATCGATAGACCCAGCGTCGATCCTGGATCTTGCACTCTGGCTAACCTCACAGTCGTCGTTTTGACCGGCTGTTGCTTGCTGGCCAACTGGCTCGTCAGTGCCGAACTCAGGCTCACTCTTACCTGAAAATATATGAAATGATAATTAGAAACATTGTCGCAGTTCCGAATAGTCAAATCAATTTCTGTTATAACTCACTTGGCCTGTGGTGTTCGGGACCGTTATGACATTGCCGTGTCCAATGACGCGCGGTGGGATCGACGTGTTCAACGAGATCCTTCGTGGCTGAACTTTTTGCTGAGCCAGATTGGCCGGGCTACTGTTCAACAGGCTCAGAATCGCGGCGTTGTTCGCCTTCGTTGAGCTCTGTGCAGCACTATTGTTCAATGCCGCTGCCGCTGCGTTAGCTACGAATGTGAGAAGAAATGTTTCAATGAAATTTTTGTGCTCTGGATAAGTGAATGCGTAAGTAATGTGGCGAAATTTCTCGAAATTGTCGAATTAAGGTAATACCCGTACAGGATCGTCGAATCAAGAAATTATTGAAATTTGGCATAATAGCCGGCCAATGTTAGAATACGAAGAACCTTGATAAGCACGACCGCCCTGGTGTTATTAGATATATTCTGCAAGCGAGCGATCGCGTGGAAGCGGAACGGTACGACGAATCGGAGCATAGCCCGGACAGTTCCGGCAAAAAAATTTCTCGCACTGGTAGGTGAAAAACAGTCGATAGCATACATTTTACAACACGAAACGATACCCACCGTATTATCTATTCGTATCGAGTCAATATTGTGTGCTTTATTAATTTATTCACTATGGATCGAACGAATTATCAACCCTTCAAATATTTTCATACTGCGTAACTTTCGGTTGAGATTGTCGCAGAGGGACTACATCGAGATTCCTTCGCATTTGACGAAAATGTATCGAAAGTGTTTCACCGTTTTGGAACTTTACTATAATACATTTTAAAACTGTTGTTCAAAGAGTGGAGAACAGAAGCATCAGAATTGAACAAAAAATTATTGGAGTAAATCTGCATCAAATATCGCGAGATAATATTCACATTTGTAGATTCGCAGAATGCTAAGATTTTCGAGAATACATCAACGAATCCTTAGGCAAATTCTGAATTTGTGATGATGTTTGCGACGCTTACCTGCCGCTTGTTGCTGAAATTGTTGAGCAGAGTTCATGAGTGAAGTAACGAGTGCACTTATAGCGGGATTAGTCGAATGTTTCTTGAACGTCGCTTCGCCCTGACTACTGCTGCTCTCAGCTATGCTGCTTTGGACACCCGCTTGCAACTGTGCCTGCTGTATTGTCGTCAAAAAAGAAAAGAGAAATTTTTAGTTTCACAAAAATAGACATACCGTTGATGAGACTACGCTCAGAGTTTTGTCATTGTCGGGTGAAATTTCCGGCCAATAAACACTCAAATCATGCACGAACGGGTTAGCGAAAAAAATGCCATCTAAAAAATGGCCGAATGAAAGAAG